>JAMPIV010021458.1:0-139972 GCA_024509875.1 Oreohelix idahoensis
TATAATAGTTTGTTCTTCATGAAATATTCCCCCTTGCTCGGAGGTGTGTGGCATTTGGGCAATTTTTTAAAACATGGCTTGAGTGTCCTATCCTCAGCCTGCGCCTTTCTCATCTCCTCTGGATGAGCATTTATAGGTTCACCTTCTTCCTCCTTCTCTGTGACCTGGTCTGCACTGTCGCCATGATCACAGGTTTCTCGGGATTCCCCAAGAAGACGTATCTACACCCCAATATCAGAGGGTAGATTGGTTCATCTATCACTGCTGCTCTGATTTCTCCTTCCACATAGCGAGTTTTCACCGTTATCCTTGCGATGGGAAGTGTCATGAGTGGTATATGTTCCTTGCGTCGCCCCTTGTATTTCCACTGTTTCTGTGGTATACTGACTTGGGTCCACTAGGCTAGACTTCACAACTGAATCATAATCCAAACCTGTATCATAAAGGCACCTTATGGTGGCCCCATTACAAATAACATCCTCACAAACTGGGGGGTGATAAGGTTCCTGTTGTCCATTAGGATTAACCTTTAATCTTTGCGTCCCCGACTTCATTGCAGCAATGTTTGAAGGTTTCCTTCTACAAAATTCGGAGTTATGGTTATCCTTCTTGCACCATTTACACCATCTTTTTCCTTGGTTCAACGGTTTTCTTTCATTGAACTTTTGGTCATTGAACTGTGAGTTTCTGTCGCGATAGTCATTTCTTGGCCGCTCAAAGTTTGTCCTACTTTTATTTCCCTGTTCTCTATTATCAAATTTATTAAATTGCTGTGGAGCTTTAAAATTATCTATGTGCTTCTTTTTAGCACCACTTACCTCTGCCTGGGCTGCCTGATACCTCTCAGCGACATTTAAAACCTCTCCCAACTTCTCTGCACCTTGTTCCATGAGAAATTTTCTCATGTCTGGAGCCATGGACTCTCTCAATTGCTCAATCATGATCTTTCTTTAAGATCTTGGGTCTTCCCCAGAGCAGTCCATTTCTCCAAATAGGTTTCCAGTCTAGCAGAGAATTGGTGGTATGTCTCCCCAGACAACAGTTTGGCATTTCTAAATTTCTTACGATAAAATTCACCATTCTTCTCGTACCTTAATAACAAAGCCTGCTTTAACATGTCATAATTGTCTTGGTCTTCCCTGTTCATTTTAGCAAAGACTTCATAAGAAGTACCTCTCAGTCCTTGTGATAGCTTTAAACTCCACCTCTCTCTCTCTAACCCATATGTAGTAGCTAATAACTCAAAACGTCCTAGGTACCCCTCTATGTCATCGTCTTTTTCAACAAAATGGTCTAAATGAAACCCCATAGCTGAGTTTGAGGCTCCCAGACTGGGCGTAGCATCTGAGGCAAAAGGGCTGGCACCATTTTCAGGAGCCTGGCCTTGTAATTCCAGCTCCCTTAGTCGTAATTCGTGCTCCCTTTGCAACCTTCTATCTTCTGCCTCCCTTTCGGCAGTCAATCTTTTTTCTTCTGCCTCCCTTTCGGCCTTTTTATCTTCTGCCTCCCTTTGCTGTCGTTTGTCTTCTGCCTCAATCTGCAGCCTCTTAATTTCTCTATCCGCCTCAATTTGTAACCTCTTCTCTTCAGCTACCTTTCTATCTTCCCTTTCAATATATTTATCACATTCAGCCGTTACGTATTGAATCAAAACCTGACCATCCATTCCCATCTCCTTTGCGGTCAGCACAGCAGCTGATCGGAATTTTGCTAGCTCCGCCATACTTTTTAGACAATATAATAATATACAAGCTAAATCTCTAACCAGTAAATACACTAAGTACTTCTTATGACTATAGTCTAACTAATTCTAACTAACCAGTTAACTAATTAATTATTACTGGCTGTGAAGATTCACCAACTTCTAATTGCCCTTTTAATTTAAAGGGACACTTTTAATTTTAAGGGAATTTTACAATTTTGTTCCCCTAATTTTATTTCTCCCACCAGGAGATCCTTATATTACTGTTTATGCTAATTATCCCGGACGAGCCCCCAATATATGTAGTGGATTTTGATGGTATTGTATGGTGGTGTTATCACCTAGTGTGATGCGTGAGGTCAGCTGTGAAGGCTCCTGAGATAATTGTAACTGTGAATATACAGAAGGCCCTTTCGTGCTACCACTTTATGACCTCACACATATCTTTTTTTTACTAATGAATGTGGCTACGTTAAAATCTAGGGTACTGAATGCAATGTGTTGTATGGACATATACACACACCCACAGATATTAATTAAGTCTAATACTATCAATAAAATTTATAACACAATGAACTAAATTCAGCTGGTTAAATTTAGAATAGAAAATCTTTTTTTTAAATTTATTTGTTCTGAACCAAGGTTTTTATTTTGGCCAGAACTTATGCAAAGATTTTGAAATTTATGAATGAATGGCATGAATAAATGGCATGTTAAATGAAAGATGTTTACATATGCAATCTTCAAGATTAATTATAGTATTACTGTTCGTAATGTTAATTTTTCTGGGCAAACTATGAATGGATGTGCTGTTGGGGTGGCTTCATCCCTCCCTGTTTATGCCTACACAGCATTGTCCATTAATGATGGAAGGAAATGGGATGCTTCAGTAGTAAATTCTCTTGGGTGCTAGTTTTATGAAGTTGGTGTAAGTTCAGCAGGCCAGCTAGCCTACTTAACTTTGCCAGATTTGTTCTGGTGCTGGAATCTGATGGCCCCACCTCTCCGTGCTTGAGCAATACACAGATGTTCTGTCGAAATGTACCCTGCACGGGTCCTCACTTCAATTATTAATCAGCATTTGACACCACCTTAGTGTCAAGATCGAACTCACAGCTCAGATTATGAATAAAGAACACAGAAATGCTAGCAAAACTCAGCTGAGCTGCTGGCTATAGTATGGCGTCCCTGAACTTATTTCAATTTATTTCATTTGGAAATCACCACACTTGAAATTTACTGTGTCTATCACTGGACAACTATTGAGGAATGGCAAAAACGCTCGTCTGAGCGCGGATAATATGATTGTCTGTGGCCAATCAATGCCTTGGTTTTTTTTAAATTCAAATTTCCTACACTAAAGTCATTTCAGTCATGCTTCAGTCAAGTATGGATTTTTATCTGTTAGTCTGTCCGTCTCTACTTGCGTTTTCACAAAACGTACTTGATTTTTGAACCAACCTTTCTCTCCCCTCCAAAATTTTGTCGTTAAAAGTTATTTTTAGACACAGCTTCCACCCATATCCCTTCTCTTCCATGCTAAGTAGATTTGAACACCTGCGTCTCGAGGTCGCGATTTTTTGTGCAAATAGCGACACTTTTGATTCAATGCAGTCTTTCGCTGTTGTGAACAACACTGTCTTTTGTCATTATTTTCATTATTATCTATCCGTCTGTAAAATTAAAAAACATATTATTTCACTGCTCAGAATGGGCCATCCGGCCAGCTAATTTTTATATTCCTAACATTAATATTAAGAAAAAGTTACTTTTTAAATTTTGTAATATTTCAAGCATCTGCGTTTAGCCGCTGAATTCAAATCAAAGGCTTGGTATCGCAAAAGCGTCCAATAAATGACTGTGGCGTATCATATCCAAGGTCCCTTCTGTCGAATTCCTTACTTTATGTCAACTTGGGGGGGGGGGGGGGGGGCCGTGACTTTTCCTCCTTGCCCCACCAATTTGCGTCCATTAACCTCGCTAGTTCAAGTACGCGTTCAGTCAGATTTTTGTCTTTTGATCCTCGTTCCGTTTTGCCTTCAAGTCTAACACCTGATGACCCGCGGCGCGGGCGATCATGTATTCCAGCAGCTTACGCATTGGTTTTTATCCTTACATTTTATCCTTTGGAGATATTTTTACGTTGTATCACTCGTTAATTTTATGACAGTCTTCATGACAAAAATTAGCTGGTACTGCATGGTGTGCCGATGAGAACATCCTGAAAAAACTGTTGTCGCAGGTAGGATAATTGTGAAGAGATTATGTATGAGTTCAGACAGATTATGAATGTGAAAATTTGAAAGTAGATAAGAGTCGCTAATGAAAATTATGGGAAGGGATCTGACTTCTGGAGAGTAAGAAGACTACTTCTCCAGCCTACTACGACTGCAAAATTGGCATAGTGTCCTTTCACTATGTCGTCCGGAAAGGTTTGATAGTTATTTATGGTCCCATCTGAGTAGAGGGGATGGTGATAAGTACGTGAGAAAAGGGCGTGAGAAATAGATTTTCACAGGTGATAGTTTAAGGAGAAGATATGTCTATGGAATGAGTGAGTTTCTCTATTCCATCTTATCTATACGACTATAATTTAGTACAAGACGATCTTTCCCTCCCTCCCTTCTTCTTCTTCTTCTTCTTCTTTTTCTTCTTCTTTGATCCACTGTCACTGAGCGTTAGATGGTGATGGAATAGAAGTGTGTAAAGGAGGTCATTTTGCAGCTTTTATGTGTTACGTAGCTGTCAGTGACGGTTCTGCTCCTTCTGATAGATTTGATCTTGGTAGACTGATCACGCTCTTAGCTCGTCAAGGTTGTATGGAGCTGCACGTTCCTAGAATTGTTAGGGTGTGTCTACGAAGTTGGCCCATCGTCTTAAAGGTCATGCTTTTTTCCCTTCTCGATCTAGAAATAGTATCCTCAACTGGTACCATCAACAACTATTGTAAAAGAATAGAAACAAAACTCTCTCCTGAGTATAGTTTTTTCGATACATAGTTATGGGTTCCTTTCTCCTATTCTACCATCCAATCTACCTCAGACGTTACCCTCGAAGAGAAAAAAACTTATTCCCTCGAGAGGAAAATTTCTTTTCATTTAAATTGAATAGCTTTATTTTTAATTTACATTCAAATTAAAAGGTTAATAGTATAGATAGAATATGTTCACATTAACATCTTCAACGATTGAAAAGTATTCACAGTATAGATTGAATATATATTTATTTACATCTACATTGATTGAAAAGCTTTGAAACTTTCATTAATTTTAAAGTGCATATGTTAAAATAGACATTTACACTGATTTGAAAATGAAGTATTATAATTAGAATGCACATTATTTCTTTCACCTTTCCCTCCCTGCTCCCTATGGAACGTTGGACTACCTGTGCTTTTTAGGTCTGTTTATGAAACTAGCAATAAAGCAGTCACCAGCCCTTGCAGTGGTGGTTCATGAATTCATCATTCAATATGATGAGGTTGCCAGCCTCAAATGACTTTGGCATCCAGTTAGAAATTTTCACATATCAATATTCATGTGGCAATATATATATATATATATATATATATATATATATATATATATATATATATATATATATATAAGATGATAGGAAACTCTTTACAGAGCGATACAACAGGAAGCAATCTGATCATCAGTAGTAGTCCCCCGTCCGACAAGTGTTCCGGCCCGATATATTCCTTTACACTCTAAGGGGGGCGGGCCAACTTGGGTCATGACTCCCAAGCATCTCAGCCTCCTGTTGTCTTGTATCGAAAATGAACTCATTTCACTTATGGTAGTACTTTAAAATCAAAGCCTCCGCCAAACGTGGAGGCAATTGTGAAAGTAACAAAGAGAAAACAAATTATTCCGTTCGTTCCGTCGCACACACTGAGACACCATCGCGAAGCTGACGAGTCTAGCCACTGCGCGTTCGCCACTGAAATTATGACACCCCTTACAATATACACCGCCTGTTGCCCCTCAGTCACAGCCCGTTCACTAGTACACCAAAAAACTCAGCGTATTGTGGACTTAGACAAATTCATGGTGTTTTTTGTACCGCAGCGTTTATTGTCACGATTTCCATAGGCCATTGCTGTTGTTCCACAGCCAGCCTGATGCCTTTTCGGCAATCTCACTAAGCCTCTTCAGTGCCCTTGTTCTCGCCTGTCCCCTCAGCCAAAATGTGGTGAAGTGAGATGTTATAAATATTTATAGGGGACTTAGTGTACTGACTGAGATCAGCTGTGAAGGTATATATATCTAATAAGAGTAGTGTATTATATATAACCTTGCTTGCTGCCACATACGTATACCTCAGTCAGAATTATTCTGGAATAGTGTGATGACTACGTTGTATGTCTAGGGTATGTGTATGATGAAGTGTAAGTCATAACAACAACAGACAGATAAACAATTTAATTTATTCCACCACACTTGACAACACTGTGACACTCACATACATATAACACTCTAAAGGATATCTTAAAGGAGTCACTGATAACTTTTCAAATAACAATATGTATTCATTGATGTTATGAATGAATATGTGTCCTGATTCAAATACAAAGGGAACCAGGAATCACAATCAATTTTACTTACAAGTTATATGTACAGAATTTATCAATATGAATATGGTAATGACATATATTATTAAAAGTATCCTATGTGTGTCAGTTGTGTAGTAGTAATATGAGGTAATACTGGTTTTGTTTTGTTCAAGCTCTGTTGGTATTTGTCATCATGACTTCAATAGTTTGTCTTTATTGGGACTAGTATTGGAGATGTTCTCAGTTCCTGATATTAAAACAATTTAATTCCCCTCTTAATGTTATTTTTACAAGGTCATTTTAAGCTGGGGGTACATAATTTTGAGCTCAGCTGGCCACATCAGCTTATCTTGTGTGATGGCGGCAGGAAAAGACTTCTCTGCTCGATTTCTCCCCTGGGCTCTGGAGACACCTCACTGATAGCTAAATGGACCAAGGAGTATGCTGTCCGACTCTGGATTCAGCAAAGCTCTGACCAGGTGCTGCTCAATACCATCAAGACCACGGTCCTTGAAAACAAGAAGGATGTACCTTCTACTTCATAACTAATTTATACTCTCTTTTTACACTGAGCACAATACATCACAAACATTGAGTTCAGAGCGTTAGGCCAACTGTCAGCTTCATCTGAAATACTTTATACCAGTATTTACCTCCTTAATGGTTACTACGCCTCTGCACTTCCAGCATTATTTCTGTCTAATCAATAATCTAGGTGTCAGTGTACTGTTTGGCCATTCCATGCAGTTTTACTTTCCTCCGACACCTTCTGTTCAGGCTGGAGCATTATAGGCTTTACATCATGTTTGCTACTGAACTACACATATATACAGGCATAAATTAACAATTCACATTCAATTTTCATTAAAAGATACTGAATGTTTCAAGCTTACCACAATTCATGGAAACAAACACAGATACGTTGATTAGCAATGAATTCTGGCACAACTACTGGCACAAATTCCCATCTGCTTATGTTCCAGGCTTTTATTTAGCAAAAATATGAGCTGGCTTCAACGCACTGTTGCTTTATCAAGCTTATTTGACTAGTGGTCTCGAACTAACGCTCCTAAGTGAGTATATCAGCGAGTCTGGCCAATGGAGCCACGTTTCGACAAGTGTTTGAAAAAATTTTAACTTCCTACGTCTCCCCTAACAACCAAAAATAGTATTTATAGCCCGACTAATCGTGTTTAGCCTTACATATCATTCCAGCCAATCAGTTCAAATGTAACTTGTGGCCCATTTCCCGTACAATGGTGGTGTAAAAAAATCTACCACTGAGCGATTCTGATTTTGGGTGTTGTCTGACAGCACCATCATTTTATTTTGGCTATAACTTGTTAATTCCTAGACTATTTGCATAACGTTGTACATATTCTTTGTCAGCAAACCCTAAGGAACCCAAATATATATATTTAATAGAGCTAAGTGGCTGCGTTCAAAATATGCAATTTCTTCTACCTCCTGTTTCGAAGATGTGCTGTCTGGGTACTGTAATGTTTTCAAACGTAAACCCATATAATGTTATCTTTTCTAATAAGCGTTTCCCAGGTTTTTTAAAACCTAACTCTGGGAAGGGTAGTGAATTTATCACTGTCCGTCTGAAAAAGTTAGTGCATGTGGCCTTACACGCGTGATAGTAGTAATTGTGTATCGCGCGACGCGTGTTTTGTGTTGCACGTGTTCGGCTTTATGCCTCTCCCTTCTCTCTATCCTTTAGTCCATCTGTCTTTAGTTACGCCGTGTATAAAATGGAATGAATGAAATATTTAAATTAGGTCATTGATCAGCTTGGTATCTCAATGTTTTTCCAAGAAATACAGCACACGTTTCATTGAAGAAAGCGGGTAATAATATAGTAGGCTTTTACTATCAACGTGAAAGCGTTACAATTTGCAGACGAAGCATAAAACAAAGGGGATTTCGAGTACATTCCTTGTGACAGCACTGTTATTTTACCATTGCTCTTTTCTTTATTAGATTTATTTGTTAGGCTTTATATTTACCTTTTAATTTATATATGTGGATTAGAATATTCCACGACATCTCCCCTCTTAAAACAGACATTATATGTCAGTCCTTTATTCTATATACACATAGAGAAATTTATTATTTCTGGGGTTTACGGTGATTCTCATCACACGGATGGCGGCTTAAAAAATCCGCTCCCAAATTTGTTTTTACAGATATATACTCAATGCTAAAATTATATGGAGCCAAAAGTAAAGACCATCGGAGTAACCTGGAGTTCTCATGCCTAGCCTGTGCTAGAAACGATAAAGGTTTGTGGTCTGTTTGCAACTTAAAGGCCTTCCCATACAGATAAATATTGAATTTCTTTATTGCCCATATTACTGCAAGACATTCTTTTTCGCTAGTTGAGTAATTGATTTCAGCTTTATTCAATTTTCTGCTAGCATATGCCACTGGGCTTAATTCCCCATCCAATGCATCGGATTTCTGTAGTAGAGTTGCACCTAACCCAATATTACTTGCATCCGTCCTTACTATGAATTCTTGACTTAAGTCAGGTAATTTCAAAATGGGTTTACTTGTGAGCTTTTCCTTCAATTCTTGGTAAGTCATTTCACATTGTGGTGTCCATGTAATGCGATCTGGATGTCCTTTACGTGTCAAATCAGTTAACGGTGCACATATGGAATTAAAGTTTTTGATATACTTCTGGTAGAAACCACATAATGAGACAAAGGATCTCACGTCCTTCTTGGTTTGTGGTCTCGGGGCTTTCTGTAGTTTCTCTAAATTCTTTGGGTCAGGGGTCATGTTTCCCTGATAAAATGTGTGTCCCAAAAATTCCAATTCTTTACATCCAACGCAACATTTGGTTGGTCGGGCTGTTAAATTTGCCTCCCTAAGTCGATTAAACAGCATGTTCAGAGAGTCAATGTGTTCCTCAAATGTTTCTGTTGCTATCAGGATATCATCCATGAAATTTGTTATACATGGATTATTCAGAGGGTCCAATAATTTTCTCATCATTCTAGAGAAGACACTAGGCGCATTCTTCAATCCAAATGGCAATCTATTAAACTCATAGTGTCCTTCTGAAGTACTAAAAGCTAGGTATGGTCTAACCTCAGGCTTTACTGGAATCTGATAATATCCTTTACTCAGATCCACTTTGGAGAAATATTTAGCTTTATTTAGTTTGGCAAACAGCTGATTTGTATCCGGCAATGGATCCACCTGTCCTTCTGTAATAGCATTCAGTCTCCTGTAATCTATACAGAGTCTATGTTCTCCAGAGGGCTTCCTTAAGAGTACAACACCGGAACTATACGAAGATTCACTGTGCGAAATAATTCCTTCCTTCAACAGATAGTCTATCTCTTCCTTCAAAGCTTTCTCCTTAGCAAACGGAATCGAATATGGTTTCATACAGACAGGTGTGGGGTCTATCAGTTTCATATCATATTCCAATAGGTTTGTATGCCTTTGTCGGTCTGTTAACACCTCTGCATGATTATTTAGAACCTGTTGCACTCTCTCTTTCTGAGTTTTCGTTAAATGTGTACTGATTTTCACCTGTGCTGCTGTCTCACAGGGGTGTAATGGATACTCAAATGATGAAAGTGGTTCCTTTTTCATCTCCATGGCGATGGACAAGGTCAACAAGTGTGTCTCTTCCTGATGTTCTCTTTCCAAATATTTCTTCAGGAGATTCACATGATAGATTTTTTCTTTCCCCTTCTTATCTATCTTATAATTTGTTCTAGATACCTTCTCTAAAACTGTATATGGACCCTGCCATCCAATTTGTAACTTATTCTGACTCCCGGGCAAAAGAAGCAGTACTTTCTCTCCCACAGCCAAATTTCTGTCTTTCGCTTTCCTGTTATAATAGGCAGCATGTTTCTTCCTGGCTTGTTTCAAATTTTCATTGGCAAGTTTCCAACCAGTTTTTTAAACGAGTGGTCAGCTCATTCACATATTGGTATGAAGATGTAATGTTTTCCTCTGCCTTTTCATCAGTCCACGTTCTTAACAAAGCTACATATGGACCTTTAATTGTGTGGACCTATTTGTCCATGCACCGGTATGGTCTCTTCCACTCGAAGCTTTATAGTGATGATTTTTCCTCCCAGAATTATCATTCACAAAACGACCGCTACCAATTTTTCTCTTGGGGCTGTCTCCCCACTTAAGATTCTTGATGAGAGATTTCCTCTCTACATCCTCTTCCTCCAGTTTGTTTAAGTCCGATTGAGGGATTGTCGGCTTATCCTGGGGTAAGACATCCTTTTGCACTCTCCGCATAGTGGCCATTGTAAAACAGTTAAGTGAAGCTTGTCCGTGAAAAGGGGCTTCCCATTCCATTTGGTCCACTTTATCAAATCTATTTTTCTTTTTATTATCAGGCCTAATTTTGCCCCGTGGCGTGTCCAGGTCCTGATCCATGTTCCCACTTGTGGGTGTTCCCTCATGTGCTATGCTACACCTTTCTACAAAATTCTCAATGTCCCATCTTGCTTTGGGCCAATAATAATTGTGAGCCACCTTTTGAATGATGGTACCTATCTTCTCATGGTCCCCATCTGGTTTCACATGTAGGCTCCTTATTAAGTCTGCCCTATATCTTTTAGGAAGTACCAGCTGTCCTTGACCTTTGGATCTAGCTCCAGTCTTCCTATACATCAACTTGTTTTTCATGTAAAAATCTCCCTTGCCTGGAGTTGTATGACAAGTTGACAATTTTCTGAAACAAGGCTTGAGTGTTTTATCCCCAGCCTGTGCCTTCCTCATCTCATCTGGAGTGGTATCCAACATAATATCCTCCTCCTGTCTTGAGGTCGACCTGACCTGAAGGGTTGCCATATACACAGGTTTCCTTCTGCAACGGTCAGTGTCATGATTGTCCATCTGACAATTTTTACACCACCTTTTTCCTTGGTTGAAAGATTTTCTTTCATCATATTTCCTTTCATCGAATTGTGGGAATTTATTTTTATTTTCATACTGTGGCCTATCAAATTGGTGCTTACCTTTGTTTTGATCCCTAGGATCAAATTTATTAAAGTTCTGTGGTGCCCTAAAGTTATCCACTTGTTTCTTTTTATTTCCTGTTACCTCTGCTTGAGCTGCTTGATACCTTTCAGCAACATTTAGCAACTCACCCAGCCTCTCTGCACCTTGTTCCATGAGAAACTTTCTCAGGTCTGGAGCCATGGACTCTCTTAATTGCTCTATAAGGACCATTTCCTTAAGATCTTGGGTTTTCCCCAGAGAAGTCCATTTCTCCAAGTATGTCTCTATTCGTGCAGAAAACTGGTGATAAGTTTCACCTGACAGTAGTTTAGCATTCCTAAATTTTTTCCTATAAAATTCTGCATTCTTTTCATACCTTAACAAAAGAGCCTGCTTCAGCATGTCATAATTTTCCTGATCACCTCTGCTCATTTTTGCAAAAACTTCATAAGCTGCCCCACGAAGTCCTTGAGATAACTTTAAGCTCCACCTTTCTCTCTCTAACCCATACGTGGTAGCTAGTAGTTCATACCTATTTAGGTAGCTCTCTATATCATCGTCTTTCTCAACAAAATGATCTAAATGAAAATTCATAGCTGAGGTTGAGGCTCCTTGGCTAGCAGTGGCATCAGAGGCAAAGGGACTGGCACCATTTTCAGGAGCATGGCCCTGAAACTCAAACTCCCTTAGTCGTAACTCATGTTCCCTTTGTAATCTCTTCTCCTCCTTTTCTGCTTCCCTCTCTGCAGTCAATCTTCTTTCTTCTGCTTCCCTTTCTGCAGCTAATTTCTTCTCTTCCCTTTCTGCAGCCAATCTTCTTTCTTCTGCTTCCCTTTCTGCAGCTAATTTCTTCTCTTCCCTTTCTGCAGCCAATCTTTTGTCTTCTCTTTCTGCCTCCAATTTCTTAGCCTCAGCCTCAATCTGCAACCTCTTAGTCTCAGCCTCAATCTGCAACCTCTTAGTCTCAGCCTCAGCCTCAAATTGTAACTTCTTAATTTTCCTTTCAGCCTCTAACTTTCTTTCGGCCTCTTTTTCTAATCTTCTTTCTTCGCGTTCAATAAATTTGTCACATTCCGTAGTGACATAGGCAACCATAACTTGCCCATCTAATCCTAACTCTTTTGCAGTCTGTACAGCAGCAGATCGAAACTTGGCCAGGTCCGCCATTGTCTATCAGGTAAATTTATACAATGTCTAACCAACAATTCAATTTCTAAATATATATCTAATGGACAACACAGGCACCGTGAGCTCAACCTTATTTAATTCCACCCAAGGATACCTTTTAATTCTTATATTCCCTGAAGTGAATTACCCCCAATATTTTTAATAGGGAAAGATTCAAAATCCCAAGAGCGAGCCCCCAATATATGTGGTGAAGTGAGATGTTATAAATATTTATAGGGGACTTAGTGTACTGACTGAGATCAGCTGTGAAGGTATATATATCTAATAAGAGTAGTGTATTATATATAACCTTGCTTGCTGCCACATATGTATACCTCAGTCAGAATTATTCTGGAATAGTGTGATGACTACGTTGTATGTCTAGGGTATGTGTATGATGAAGTGTAAGTCATAACAACAACAGACAGATAAACAATTTAATTTATTCCACCACACTTGACAACACTGTGACACTCACATACATATAACACTCTAAAGGATATCTTAAAGGAGTCACTGATAACTTTTCAAATAACAATATGTATTCATTGCTGTTATGAATGAATATGTGTCCTGATTCAAATACAAAGGGAACCAGGAATCACAATCAATTTTACTTACAAGTTATATGTACAGAATTTATCAATATGAATATGGTAATGACATATATTATTAAAAGTATCCTATGTGTGTCAGTTGTGTAGTAGTAATATGAGGCAATACTGGTTTTGTTTTGTTCAAGCTCTGTTGGTATTTGTCATCATGACTTCAATAGTTTGTCTTTATTGGGACTAGTATTGGAGATGTTCTCAGTTCCTGATATTAAAACAATTTAATTCCCCTCTTAATGTTATTTTTACAAGGTCATTTTAAGCTGGGGGTACATAATTTTGAGCTCAGCTGGCCACATCAGCTTATCTTGTGTGATGGCGGCAGGAAAAGACTTCTCTGCTCGATTTCTCCCCTGGGCTCTGGAGACCCCTCACTGATAGCTAAATGGACCAAGGAGTATGCTGTCCGACTCTGGATTCAGCAAAGCTCTGACCAGGTGCTGCTCAATACCATCAAGACCACGGTCCCTAAAAACAAGAAGGATGTACCTTCTACTTCATAACTAATTTATACTCTCTTTTTACACTGAGCACAATACATCACAAACATTGAGTTCAGAGCGTTAGGCCAACTGTCAGCTTCATCTGAAATACTTTATACCAGTATTTACCTCCTTAATGGTTACTACGCCTCTGCAATTCCAGCATTATTTCTGTCTAATCAATAATCTAGGTGTCAGTGTACTGTTTGGCCATTCCATGCAGTTTTACTTTCCTCCGACACCTTCTGTTCAGGCTGGAGCATTATAGGCTTTACATCATGTTTGCTACTGAACTACACATATATACAGGCATAAATTAACAATTCACATTCAGTTTTCATTAAAAGATACTGAATGTTTCAAGCTTACCACAATTCATGGAAACAAACACAGATACGTTGATTAGCAATGAATTCTGGCACAACTACTGGCACAAATTCCCATCTGCTTATGTTCCAGGCTTTTATTTAGCAAAAATATGAGCTGGCTTCAACGCACTGTTGCTTTATCAAGCTTATTTGACTAGTGGTCTCGAACTAACGCTCCTAAGTGAGTATATCAGCGAGTCTGGCCAATGGAGCCACGTTTCGACAAGTGTTTGAAAAAATTTTAACTTCCTACGTCTCCCCTAACAACCAAAAATAGTATTTATAGCTCGACTAATCGTGTTTAGCCTTACATATCATTCCAGCCAATCAGTTCAAATGTAACTTGTGGCCCATTTCCCGTACAATGGTGGTGTAAAAAAAATCTACCACTGAGCGATTCTGATTTTGGGTGTTGTCTGACAGCACCATCATTTTATTTTGGCTATAACTTGTTAATTCCTAGACTATTTGCATAACGTTGTACATATTCTTTGTCAGCAAACCCTAAGGAACCCAAATATATATATTTAATAGAGCTAAGTGGCTGCGTTCAAAATATGCAATTTCTTCTACCTCCTGTTTCGAAGATGTGCTGTCTGGGTACTGTAATGTTTTCAAACGTAAACCCATATAATGTTATCTTTTCTAATAAGCGTTTCCCAGGTTTTTTAAAACCTAACTCTGGGAAGGGTAGTGAATTTATCACTGTCCGTCTGAAAAAGTTAGTGCATGTGGCCTTACACGCGTGATAGTAGTAATTGTGTATCGCGCGACGCGTGTTTTGTGTTGCACGTGTTCGGCTTTATGCCTCTCCCTTCTCTCTATCCTTTAGTCCATCTGTCTTTAGTTACGCCGTGTATAAAATGGAATGAATGAAATATTTAAATTAGGTCATTGATCAGCTTGGTATCTCAATGTTTTTCCAAGAAATACAGCACACGTTTCATTGAAGAAAGCGGGTAATAATATAGTAGGCTTTTACTATCAACGTGAAAGCGTTACAATTTGCAGACGAAGCATAAAACAAAGGGGATTTCGAGTACATTCCTTGTGACAGCACTGTTATTTTACCATTGCTCTTTTCTTTATTAGATTTATTTGTTAGGCTTTATATTTACCTTTTAATTTATATATGTGGATTAGAATATTCCACGACACAAAACAGTTTCAATAGATCATACACTGATGCAGCCACAAGCCTTCTTGCGTCCACTTCAACAGCCATGACCCTTGCAGTGAACCCATCGTGTCTAAGATCCGCGGCCAGATCACTATATTTGGCCGCTTTGAACGAGTGATGCTCGTCTAATCTGGATTCAAATGGACATTCAGTTCAATCAGTATGACCTGAAGCGTTGCCGAAGAATGAAGCACTATTTCCGGCAGTCTCCGCGATTTTCTGATGCTCTCTGGATATGCCCCTCGTCCAGGTAGGTCTACCGCCATCTCCCAGTCGTTTGCAGTCAAGAAGAGATGGTAAACTGGTACCAGGTTTACTCGGTTTGGAGTGTGCTGACTTTTCTGCCCTCAGAAAGTATGTATTTGCGGTGCTCGATCTGTGTTTGCTATTCGCCTTCATCCTTGCCATATCTATTATTGCAGCAAGCTCATTCAGCACGTTGTTATGGCGCCAAGTGTATCGCCCTTGCCTTAATGACACCTTACAGGCTGAGAGCACATGCTCAAGTGTCTGCCTCCCCTGGCACAGGGGGCACTGCTCATCATCCGACTTTCCCTATTTCACAAGGTTGGTGGCCGACGGCAGCAGGTCATACAGTGATCTAACAACGAAGTTGAGCCATGAGGTGCCATATGCAATATACCATTCCATGTCAAGGACCTCTGCAGGGCTTCTTCCCATGTAGTCCATTGGCCTTGTTAGACCTGCTGCACTGCTTTTTGCAACCTCTTATCATTCTCAGCTCCTCGTATCTCCTGAACTACCATGTCTCTGCGCTCCCTGCTTGATGCCTTGGACCATCAGCGGATGTCTCCATGACCAAATCCCAGTCTATTCGTTTGTGTGTATCCGATTACCTCCCTCAGTTTGAGTGACTCTTGGGCAGCATTGCAGCTTCTTCCACTCTCCACTTCCTTCCCGTTTTCAGTGTGGGTTGAATGGACTTAACCACGTCATCAGCTGACTCGCGTAGCATCATTGCAAGCCTTGCCTTTCCAACTTTGTACTCTTCAATAACTGACTTTTAAGGAAGCAGAAGTTTTGACTTTTTGCAGTACAGTGCTACATCTGACAGACCTGGTGGTACCAGTAGCCATTTCCTCATGAACTTATTGACCTGCTGCTCTATAGCTTCCACTGTACGTGTGCTTATTTCATATATAAGCAGTGGCCACACCAACTTCGGTATCAACATGAACTGGAGGCACCACAGTTTGAACTTTCCCAGGAGTCTGCTTTGGTCTATGATCTGTAGCCCTCTGTCTGCCATTTCCATTGTCTGTTGCACTGCCTTTGAGTCTTTTAATGAGGCATCGTACACCCTGCCAAAACGTTTTAACAGGTTCCTCAATGACAGTAGGGATTCTTTGGTTGGAAACCATGAATATGACCTCTGTTATCTTCCCTTTCCTGACTGATAGGCTTCTCGACTTCTTGGGTTTGAAGCTCATTCTGTACCAGCTGACTAGTTCATCCAGGCGTGCTAACATCCTCCAGGTCTGATGTTCATCTGATGTCAGAATTGTTGTGTCATCCATGAATGCTTTGAGCGGTAGCATGTGACACATTCCACCGAGCTTTGGACCTATAGCCATTCTTTTAGCCGCATTGAGGATTACCTGCATAGCCATCACGAATAGTATCGGAGAGATGGTACATCCCATCGCAATTCCAACTTCAAGGCCAATCTACTTCGTTGTGTACTCTCTGGTTGAAAATCTGACAGCAAACCCTGCGAAATACAGCTTCAGCATTACTGCAGTCTCTTCTAGAACATGATACATTTCTAGGGCCTGCCACAACATCTGGTGTGGATCGGATCCATAAGCATTCGCTAGATCCAACCAGATTACATGGAGGTTTGTTCTGTCAGACTTTGCCTTTTGAATTGCTTCCCAGATTAATGTGGCATGATATATATATATATATATATATATATATATATATATATATATATATATATATATATATATATATATATATATATATATATATATATCTTTGATCACAATTAGTAATGAAAATAAAAAAAATGTAAAATGCACAATTTCCGATAATCTTGATAATATGCGTGACGCAAAAGATTCACGTCTCCCATATATTGAAGGAAGAAACTATCGGCCCTACGGTATCCTCTACTTGAATAGAACATCCTATCCTCTCTCGGCCATGTTTACAAATAACGTATTATTACTTTAATATAAAGTAATGTCTTTGTAACAAGGTGTGCCGGAAACGATGATGGCATGCATATCTGACCAAAAAGTGTTGCACAGACGAGTAATCTCGTTATCTGTCGCTTGAGCACACAATATCTGTCTCTTTACCGTCTTGGAAGAACGCCTTATCAAAGATAAACAACTGCGCTGGGCAATATTAATGTTACTCTGTAGCCTGATGCCGAGCTCACACGAAATTAACCAACATGGTTGTTGGATAATATTATCTTACCAGTTCCTTCCCTAGCAGGCAGGAACAGGTAAGCAAACAAATATGACGACTTATCGCTGAGAGGAGTGTAAGAATGCTTGAAAACACAAAACTACTGCTACATAGCAGAGAAAGACAAAGATGGCAACAATTGTAAAAATCGCAATTAATCAGTACAACAAATGTAACTGATTACTGCCGTAGTGAAGCAGAGATCGACCCAATATAATTATGTGACAAACAGTAGTGATCTACTGATGCAAGATTTAAAAAAAGGCACACCCCCAGATTATAAGGCTAAAAAGAGAAATAATAATTTTTTTTTCTTCTAAAATCCGATAGTCCTGACATTTTTTCTAGTGATATTTCTGTGTATGCAAATCTACCTGTAGATAGGCTCATAGAAAAAAAATAGTTTTTCTTCAGGAGAACATTTACTGCATACTGAAAAAGGAAGGCAACTCTAAAAATTCTGGAAATGACGATTAGCGCAATCTACTACTAAATATAGTTAGATGAAATGACAAAAGGCTCGAACTTTCTTTGTTCCTACTGATTTGTGAGGTTTGGACTATTGTTTCTTACTTGTCCCGACTGTAAATTTCTCGGACGTATCTCCCGAGACCAGGGAATTTACGAGGACATAAAATTTAACCGTACTTTTAAATCTACTATAATTACCGAGTTACCGTTTTGACAGAACATGTTCGAGATACTCAGAAACTGACCTTCGTTGCGAAGATGGCAGCTGATGATGATGAATTATCGTAAAGTTAAGGTGACGACAATTATTAACTTTAATATTAAAAAAATGGTATTTATTAAATTTTGAGTATATTTTATTCCACTATATAGTTGAGCTACACAACAATATTATTTATGCATTTATTTATAATAAAAACATGTTTAACTGTTCGATACCTTTTTACTCTTTAAAATTCATTGTATCTTTATTGTTATTATTACTATTATATCACTATTGTTGTTATTATTACATTCTGTTGGATACGAATATTTTTCAAGAATATTAAGGAATTGATAGATTTATGTCAAAGTATGTTACTTATTTCTGTTGCAAAATTTTAAAAAAAATTTAAAAACCCTTCCATTTTCGGTCGAGTTACGTTTCATAGTTTCTATTACTTGAAGGGTAAGAAGAAAAAAGGAAGACCAAAAGAAACACTCAGAAGAACAATAATAAGAGAAAGAAGAACGTTGGGCCTAAATAATGTGCAAGAGCTAAGAGGAGTGGCGTCACAACGAACAACCTGGAGAGCACTGGTTTCTGCCTTATGCGCCGTGTTTGGTGCTTAAAGAATTTATTATTAATTTTTATTATTATTACTTGAAAATGGAGGTCCAGATAAGCAGTTCGCTTTCCAATGGCTTCAAAAATGTGAAATTCTTTCTTCATGGCTATTTGTAAATGGCTTTTTTTTCTGGCTGCTGTCATTCATTGTATTAATTCCATATGTTGTTCTTCTTCTGTGGTTATTTCCGATAAAAATTTATCATAATTATCGTTTTTTCCTCACCGTTCTTCATCTCCGTTTGTTATTGTTTTCGATGACGAGATGTTGCCCACAATTGTGTGTCATTAATTCACATTCGAAAGAATATAATATAGTATTTTTGTTTTTGTTGAAGGGCAAATAATCGTCTCTTTACGCACGTCTAACCCATATATCAACAACACGCGTCTCATTCCAGGCACGTTAATTAATTCAAGCACGAAATCCCATCTCTGCATTTTATACGAATAATATCTAGTAACCAGTGTACTGATATTGGTCTAATTATTAGAAGTATAGAACGGTGAAAAAACGTAAAATAGTCTGGGCTACTTGTGTACCCGATCTAACCTGAACTGAGTCGATAAACAGCGAATTGTTTTCGATACAAACTCGAAGTTTATAGAGAGAGCAAACGGAGTGAGTTTCGTTAATCTATAACATTATTCCCAACTAACATAATTACCGATGTATGTTACGTCAGTCGCTCTCACTCAAAATAGTAACTCGCGCTAGAAAAAAAAAGTGCGCGACGCACGGTGTGCAACTTGCGCGGCGTGGGTGTTATATTAAATAAAAACTTTGGTTTTATTTTTCTTATTCTTTCACGAAATTAGTCGCGATCAGCAAAGAAAAAGTGCGTAAAAGTTGGTGTGCATGAGCTAATAACATACCAAAGTGAATTGTATTTGAACGGTTTGACACATATTGATTAAGATGAAACAATCTTTGAAAACAATCCACGAAATGTTGTCATCAAATAACTTTTAAATTGAATCTAAAATAACATAATTCTCGCCGTGTGTACGTTGGTCACAGCTGAGGAATGCAGCCGTTTCAATAAAATTGTATTGTTTCTATTATATATACTCTCCCGAAAATAGTTACAATCAACACAGAAAAGCGTTCAAATGACGGTGTTCATGAACAGTTTGATTACATTGTATAATGGAAAGAAACCAAAAATACTCTAAGAATGTACTTCTATCTGCTCATCTGGGAACGGAAACAGCACACTATAATTAAAAACCCTTCAAGTTTAATTGCAAGTTATTTAATATTTTATTGATTACAATTTTTGTCAGAGTTGTTCGGATCCGGTTTATTTTCCCCAAGACTCGAAAAACACAAAGATTCGTGAAATTACTGACATTTCATCCAGGGATATTTCAAGAACGAACAAACAGCGCTAAGCAGGGGCTTGCTGAAGTTATAAAGATAGATTTTGATCTTTTAACTTATAAATTAAGTTGACTGTATTAGCCTCTGAGATGTAGTATTATTGTTTGTCTGTTGTTGTATATAAATAGGCTTGCTGTAGACCACATTTTTCTTTTGTGACTCTGTTCGTCTTAGAAATTGGGTTTTCTCTGAACGGTTTTTTTTTTAAAGATTCATCGAGTTGACTTCTGACATACAGTAGAATTGGCCCGGTACTAGTCCATTAACGAGATCTCCCCAAACACAGGACATTTAGTCTCTAGTCTGACCACTGGAATATTGCAGAAATCTGCTTCTATTAATGTTCTATTTATATTGTTGGTTTTAGGAATTACGCATTTATGTAGCTATCAGAGAGAAACCATTCTGGTTGTTTACGATTTAAAAAAAAACAGTTACAAACTACCTGTACTGTGTGGATTATAATGCACTGTAGGAAAGTAGCTGAGTCCATTTCTTCAAACTGGGCATCTTTATTTAATCGTGCTACAATTTAGCTGTGTTACCAGTAACAGGCCGTGAAGTAATCGTCAAAAAAACAAAACCAAAAAAAAACAATCAATTACAAGAAAGAATTGAGGCTCTCGGGATGTGGATATATAGAAAAATGGGGCACATCGTATGGAAAGAGTAGAAGACAAAGAAAGAAGTTCTATAAAACCTAGGTATCAAAAGAAAACTAATGAAGGAGATCACAATTAGCAGCCTAAATATTTTGGCCATATTAAAAGACATAACATCTTGCAGAAGACCATAACTGAAGAGTGAGTTGAAGGCAAACGCACAAGGGAAGACAGATCTATAAGTGGGAAAGTACCATCAAGAGATGGACATGAAAGAGTCTATCAGAGTGCATTATCAAGACAAGAGACAGGATAGAGTCTATCAGAGTGCATTATCAAGAGAAGAGACAGAAAACGTTCGAGATCCATTGCAGCCGACCTACATTGCGAAGGCGGCAGCTGATGATGAGGACTTCATGTATATGTCAATGATTGATAAAGAACCCTACACTTGTATATCTATCATGAATTTTCATTGGTTTTCGTTCATTGAAGGTCTTATGATCTCTGTTGGATTAATAGTCCCGGAAGAAAATAACAATACGGTTTTAATATATAGTTCCACATTGTACTACTTTAAGAATGCTCCAATTATTCGACTCGTAATTTAAAAAATATTGATGGATAGACATATTTAAATAGGCATTATGGGATGCATAGTAACACCTGACGGCGGAACAAGCAAAGACATCAAGAACAGAATGAACAAAGCGAGAACATCCTTCGCTAGTCTCAACAACATCTGGAAGTCTTCCCATTTCAGCACACACTCCAAATTAAGATTAAGTGAGAGCTGTGTAGTTTCTGTGCTTCTCAATGGTGCGGAATGCTGGAGAGAAACAGAAAATGAAATGTCGAAACTATCCTCCTTCCACACAATCTGCCTAATGAAAATTATCCGAATCTTTTGGCCGAATACTATCACTAACCAAGAACTACTTTGTTACGTGCAGTCTTTGATATCTTACAATATAATACATTTGTATGCTTGTTATGTTCGCAAATATTTTGTAAACAAAATAGATACTCTTCTTTGCTTAAGGAAAAGTCAATATTGAGTTACTTCCCCTTGAAAGGAGTTTCGATCGAACTCCGCGGATGAATCCAGTTTTTCTGCGATTTATTCTTTGTTTGGGTAGAAATAGGTTGTTCTTGCTTCAGTGTATCTATGGCCTGAATTAGTGTGTATTGTTTGTCTAAGTAGGACGAATCTGTCTTATATCTGTATATCTTTACATAGCTAAGTCGAACTATATGGTCTTTTGTCGATAGAAAGGTCAAAGGGCTGTTCGGCGGATGTGTCGCTAGAGAGGTGTGATTTGGCTTCGTCCTGATGGGGCTGTGATTTTTGTGTAGCGGCTTGTCGCCGGAAAAAGTGATCTCAGTATTTATGGGGAAAGTGATAGTCGTCTAGACCTATCGTGTATGCTTTACCCCAGTGTTTATTCTTATTGCCAAGGAATGGCAGAATCATATTTCTGATACCAAGGTAACAAAAGATTCTCCTTATGAACTCTGGCTAAGCCACCGTTTTTCGATAGGCACGATTTGTACGTCTGAGGAAATATTTATCTAGATGAAAACGACATTCATTCCTAGCAGCACTATATCTTGTATGATGAAGTCAATTGTATCATAATAGAATCTACAGAGCTATGAGAACATTTAATGAATGACTAACTTTAATGCAGATTCATTATCTGTATCCAAACGTGAGTGACAGCTCACGAGAGAAGCCATCTTGTATCCGAATATTTTGTGACTTTCAAGAAGAGAAAGGGATACCCCGTATTATCGCTTGATGAGTCCAGAGATCACTGCTACACATGAGAACCCAGTACTAGCGGTTCAATATGATTATATGGAAAATATGTGCTGAACATTATTGTAAGGAATCTTCACTAGACGAGGTTAGGTCTAGAAGCCATCTTGACTGTTGTTTATAATCTGACGTGCTTTGTCAGTAAACTCAGATGATATATATATATATGGGCAATACTGAGTGCTTGTCTACTGACAATCCATTATGCTTTTATTCTACATGAGTGCCCATGTATCATTGCAAGACCATTTATCCACTGTACTATGATGTATTATGCCAACCTGTGATTTGTCACTATTCGTGCTGTCGAGTGTGTACGTCCAATTAAACTGTAGCAAAGGTACACAGTCGTTGCTGACCTTTGTCTTCCAGCACACACCCATCATTAACACCACTGATTGCTGGGATTGTAGCACTAGTTTGTGTACACTACAGTGGAGCAAACAACACCGATCTTTTACAGTGACCCGAAATATCTTTACAGCGGTGGCCACTATACCCATTACAAGAGGTTGTAATCAGAACACCATAGAGTTTATCAACTGGTGGACCAGCTTTCTGGGTTTGACCTCGCAGAAGTTGAGAGGTCAACAGACTACCGATACCAGACCGTTTCCTGTGGCTGATACGACACACTTGCAGTATTAGTTTGCTCTTTGTCAACACTTCGTCACGTGACCTGTCAAGTGAATGCAGTATGTAGGTCAGCGTTGTTGACATTTTTACATTAATCATTACAGAGTTTCACAGAACAGTTGGATCAATTCTTGTCAATATTAACAGGAAGACAGTATTATTGAACTAAGAAGTCCTATTTTCATCGATGGATTTTCTTGTTTTCTATATATGAACTTTAATATTTAAGGCCAGAATTTGTAATTCAATAAAGTGGCAGTTTATTTATTTTCATAAGAATAACTTTGCCATTACTGTAAAACTGAGCCTATTTTGCAACACATACTATCATACACATAATTTATATATTTATGTTTACATGTTATTTGTTTGTATAATATATTAGTTTATATGTCAGCGGGTTGTGTTTAGGTTGGGCGGTGTCCTCACAACAGAATATCCCACGTCATAGAGGGTCCGTTGTGGGCGTTTTCTTTAGGTGCAATTTCCTTAATTGGAAATTTGCTTGCAACAACTAGTTGCTATTTGTGTTAGCTGTGAAGACTGTAATTATTGTTATTTTTGTAATATTTCTTTGTTCTTTAGTTTTGTTTTGATTTGTTTGTAATTTGTTGGTCTACCCTTTACTATCTTTCAGTTCTATTCACAATTTATATTCATATACTGTGACGTCATTTGTGTTGTTATTCCTTTGCAGATTCAGTGATTACTTTCATTGATTTCCCTATTTGATTTATTTGATTTCTGCAAACGTTTTCGTATTGTCAGTCTTATTTGTACTTTATGTATTCTGTTGGTTGACATATGTTTTATATAGGTATATTTCATAAGACACTATTGCTTGTGCACTGCACTTGGATTATAGTATAAACCAGTACTTGATTATTATTACTGTTATACAAGACCTTATTAAGGCTTGTGACCCACAGATATTGGGATAGTGTACTGATTAATCAAGTCATTAAGAACTTGTGGTATTATTATTATTTCAGGTGATTAGTATTATTGTTAGACATCATGTCTACATTAGAATACTTCATTATACAAGGGAAAGCCCTTGATAAGACTGGTCAACAATTAGAAGAATGGGCAGTTGCTCAATATGACAAAGCATTAGCTGCAGAAGAGAAAAAAAGCTGCTGCTGCTGAAGAGAAAAAAGCTGCTGCAGAAGAGAGAAAAGCTCTGGCTGAAGAGAAAAGATTAGAAAAAGAAGCTGATGCTGCTGCTGAACTAAAGAAATTGCAGATGCAGGTGGAGGAAAGGAGATTTGAAGCTGAACAAAAAAAATTAGAAAGAGAAGCTGCTGCTGAACAAAAAAGATTAGACAGTGAAGCTGAACAAAAAAAAATTAGAAAGAGAAGCTGCTGCTGAACAAAAAAGATTAGACAGGGAAGCTGAACAAAGAAGATTAGAAGCGGAAGAGAAAAAAGCAATAAGAGAACATGAATTTGAGTTAGAGAAATTGAGATTGACAAGTATGAGTAATGTTAATCAGGCATCTAGTGGTAATGGTAAACCTTCTACTTACAAGGTTAAGGTTCCACCGTTCAATCAGTCCAGTGACGATATTACATTCTGGCTGGATAGATTTGAACGTTCTTGTCGTACACATAATGTGGATAAATCACAATACGCTAATCAATTAGCAGAAAACTTGAAAGTTGAATCTCTGACTAGATTATGCCTTGTAGGAGAAGCAGATAAGGATAATTATGATGTCATTAGGGCGGCTTTGATAAAAAAAATACCAGCTAAGTGAGGAAGGCTATCGCCTTTTGTTTAAGACGATGGTGCCTGAGACAGGTGTAGAATTCTCAGAATTCATTGCAAAGGCACGTCTCACAGTTGATCGTTGGATTGAGCTTTCTAAAACAGAAAAAAACGTATGAAGGACTTATGGATTTGTTGCTCAGAGATAAGATTATGTCATGTGTTAACAAACCATTCCTTGAAATTTATACATGAGCGTAAACCCAAATCTCTAAAGGAAATGGAAGAATATTGTTCCCAATATGTCACTGCACACCCCGACGTGACTTTTGGCAACACTAAGATTAAGGAGAGTATGCCAGTTGCTTCAGCAACACCATACAATCCCAATTATTCACACAGATTTCAGGGACCTCAAAACAGATTTGATAAAAAAAGTAACCATAATAGTTATCAAAACCAAGGTAACCAATCATTTCAGGGTTCTTCTTCAAAGAACTGGAGACGAGCTGATAGCTCTCGACACAGGGGTGGTCACAATTATAGTAATTTCCATAGAGGAAGTAATTATAGAAACTATCCGAGGTATCCGTCTTGGAGTCAACAAGATCGCAATTACAGAGATACTCATTATAATGAATATGATAATGGTAACCAAGAGAACTATGACTCAAACCCAAATAGGGGTTACAATAGAGGTAACAATAACTACAGAGGTAATAATAACCGAGGTAGATCTCAAAACAGAAGACATAAACCACATTTTCAGGCAAACTCTGCACAACAAGAGTCCCATGAAGCCTATAAACAAAGTAAAGACAATAATGACGCTAATAATATGGCATGTGCCGCTTTTGATTTTGGGAGAGCATCTCAGTGCCCCCAATGCAAAACATTATTTGAGCCAACCACAGTGTCTACTTTAAGCTGTGGCCATCCTCTTCCTGCTCTTCCTGCATCAGTCGCGCATGATGGAAGAGGTTCTCTTGTCTTACATAAGGGTTTAGTAAATAACAATCCAGTCTCCGTGCTATTTGATTCTGGATGCACCACAATTGGTGTTAGGCAGTCACTCGTAGATCCTTCCCGTGCCACTGGACAAGTAGTCAAATGTGTAACATTTGGCGGCACATTAGAGAAATACTCTACTGCTATCATTAGGATTGCTACTCCTTTCTTTACAGGAGATGTACACGCATGTCTTCTTCCGAATCCGATCGCTGACCTCATCATCGGTCGCATTCATGGAGTCAAAGAATGCACTCCGCAACTAATTTCCGCGTGGGAAAGGCAAAACATGCAGATTGCTAACGCTGTAGTCACTAGAGCTCAGGCTCTTAATATGCCTCAAACTTTATCTACTGAAGATAATGAAGTGCATAACCAAGATGATCCCTTGGTAATTTCTCGTGACTCGTTTATAAAACAGCAAGAAGATGATCCCACTCTGAAGAAATTCTTCATTCTTGCAACTAAAGGTGATCCAAATAAAGACACAAGTCGTAAATCGTGGATTGCAAAGAAGAATGGCGTACTTGTACGTATGGTTCAAGACTCCATTACGTCAAGTCATTCTCAAATCCTGGTTCCCAAGAATTTGAGAGTTAAAATTTTGCAGCACGCTCACGACTCTCAGTGTGCTGGACACATGGGTTTTTCCCGTACTAAGTTAAGAGTCCTTGCGGCTTTCTTTTGGCCATTGGTAAACAAGGACATACGGATTTATTGTCGATCTTGTAAAGTATGTCAGGAAGTTAAATCCAAAGGTCCACGGCATGCTGCACCCATTCAGGCGGCAGACATTCCTATTCGGCCGTTTCAAAAAATGGCCATAGACATTATTGGTCCATTTAAGATCAAGTCTGCCAGAGGACATCAGTTTATCTTGACGTGTGTTGATATGTGCACACGTTGGCCAGAGGCTATTCCTCTGAAGAGTATTACTACTGCTGATATTGCAGATGCTCTTTGGCTTATATTTTCTCGTCTGGGGTTCCCCGGAGAGATATTGTCAGACCATGGCACCCAACTAATATCAGATACCATGTCTCAAGTAATGTCTACTCTGCAGATAGATAGATCTTTAAGTAGTATCTATCATCCAATGTCTAATGGGATGGTCGAACGCCTTAATAGAACACTTAAAAACTTACTAGGGAAGATAACTGAGGATCATCCTCAAGACTGGGACAGAGTTTTACCTGCGGCCCTCTTCGCTTACAGAGAGGTCCCCAATGAACATACAGGATTTTCCCCCTTTGAACTCGTCTTTGGCGCGCGTCCGCGTGGCCCTATGTCGTTGCTTCATGATCTCATAACAGCTGACTATATTGACGATGACACAAAGTCATCCTACGAATATGTCATCGCGTTGAGACAAAAGATTATCGAAGCATGCAAATTAGCAACTTCTTCTTCTGAATTTGCGAAACAGAAGGCAAGGCAATTTGCCAATAAGAAGAGATGCTTACGACAACTTTGTCCTGGGGACAAAGCATTTGTATTACTACCTTGTAGGGAAAACAGACTACTTATTTCTTGGAAAGGTCCGTACGATATAATATCGAAAATTTCCGATGTCGACTATATTGTCGATATTGATGGGAAGCATAAAACCTTCCACATCAATATGCTTACTGAATTCCATGAACGTCAGGATTATTTTCCAAGCAACGGACAATTCTCCGGTACAACATGGTCATTACTCATCACTGTCCGTGATACAGGATGAGGAAACAAGTTTTTCAGATGTAAATCTTCCTCTTCCAATGATCCCACTTCATTCTAGTGAATCATGGAAGAACGTTACTGTCTCTCCTGATTTGTCTCTAGGAGAACAGCGACAAGTTTCAACTATGTTGCAAACATTTCAGGATGTACTCACTGACATCCCTGGACAAACTCATGTCATTGAACATGACATTGTTCTAACTGACCATACGCCTATTAGGGTTAGACCTTATCCTATACCTATACATTTTCAAGCACAGGTCGAGAAAGAGTTGGATGAGATGATAGATTTGAAAATAATCGAACCATCCACCTCTGCATATTCTTCGCCGATGGTTATTGTTCGGAAAAAAGACAATAACATACGTCTTTGCGTCGACTATCGCAAATTGAATCAAGTAACGAAGTTCGATGCCGAACCTATGCCTTTACTGGAAGAGCTACTTACTCGACTCTCCAAATCTCATTTTTTCACTAAACTTGATTTCTCTAAAGGATATTGGCAAGTTCCTTTATCTGAACGCGCCAAACCTCTCACGGCTTTTTCAACACCTAGAGGTTTGTTCCAATGGAATTTTATGCCTTTCGGTCTTATGAACGCACCAGCTACATTCGTACGCATGATGCGCCGAATCCTATCTTATCGGTCAGATGTCATTGCATATCTAGACGACATCTGTCTTTTCAGCGATACTTGGGAAGATCACTATTCAGGGTTAGATGAATTGCTGTCTACTTTGCGCGAGCACAACCTGACAGCGAAACCCTCTAAAGCCTATATTGGTTTTAGCGAAATTTCTTTCCTAGGCCACCGAGTTGGTCATGGTTTCCTAAAGACAGAGGACCATAATACTAGTAAGATACTTAACATCTCTATCCCTAAGACTAAAAAACAGGTGAGAAGTCTGTTAGGTCTTATTCAATTTTATGGCAGATTCATTCAGAATCTATCCTCTATCATGGCACCTCTTTCTACACTTTTAAAGAAAGGTTCGCCTAATATGGTCCACTGGTCTCAGGAATGCCAATGCTCTTTGGATAAGATTAAAACATTGTTTTCAACACCACCTATTTTAGTGTTACCTACTAAAGATAAGACATTTGTTCTTCGTAGTGATGCTTCATCCACTGGGATTGGAGCGGCACTAATGCAAGAGTACTCTGGAACTCTGCATCCTGTGATGTATATTTCCAGAAAACTTAATGCGGCAGAAAGGAATTATTCGGTTTTAGACCGTGAGCTATTAGCTATGGTTTGGTCGATCCTCAAACTACAGAGATTCCTTCTAGGCGCACATTTCATAGTAGAAACCGACCAAAAAGCCCTTACTGCTATACAGAGTAAGAATTTGAAGAGCTCGAGGTCTACTCGATATGCAATTGCTCTTCAACCTTTTCATTTCTCTGTGCGAGCTATTCGTGGATCAGATAATGTGATGGCAGACATTCTGTCAAGATGCCCACATGATTCCACATAACTATTAGGTCTTAGACTTCTTGATATGTCTAGTTTATAATAGTTCCTTTCTATATCAAGATAGATACACATTTGTAATTTAATAATATAATGATTGTATCACTACATAGCGGTTCATTGATGTTTATTCACCGCTGTGCTTTGATGATTTTTCTTCAAAAATCATAAATTTAAGATATCTAATACGAAATTATGGTATGAAATTTTTTAGGCATTATGTAATTGCCAGAATTGTATTATACTTTGATGACACCTTCCTGGAAAAAATTACTTGTAGAGAAATAATTTCTCTCAGTTTATGAGATACATTCTCACCAGTCGCTCCATAAGTCGACTTAGCCTCATATTAGGTGTTATATTTATTCCTGATATTTTCATCTGCGCATTATTCATGCGTTGTGAGCTATTGTACGTTGCTCCTAGATGTATTTCAAAAATAAAAAAAAAGTTCCATTTTTTTCCCGGGAGGTGTGGTAAGACTGTTACGTGCAGTCTTTGATATCTTACAATATAATACATTTGTATGCTTGTTATGTTCGCAAATATTTTGTAAACAAAATAGATACTCTTCTTTGCTTAAGGAAAAGTCAATATTGAGTTACTTCCCCTTGAAAGGAGTTTCGATCGAACTCCGCGGATGAATCCAGTTTTTCTGCGATTTATTCTTTGTTTGGGTAGAAATAGGTTGTTCTTGCTTCAGTGTATCTATGGCCTGATTTTATGTGTATTGTTTGTCTAAGTAGGACGAGTCTGTCTTATATCTGTATATCTTTACATATCTAAGTCGAACTATATGGTCTTTTGTCGATAGAAAGGTCAAAGAGCTGTTCGGCGGATGTGTCGCTAGAGAGGTGATTTGGCTTCGTCCTGATGGGGCTGTGATTTTTGTGTAGCGGCTTGTCGCCGGAAAAAGTGATCTCAGTATTTATGGGGAAAGTGATAGTCGTCTAGACCTATCGTGTATGCTTTACCCCAGTGTTTATTCTTATTGCCAAGGAATGGCAGAATCATATTTCTGATACCAAGGTAACAAAAGATTCTCCTTATGAACTCTGGCTAAGCCACCGTTTTTCGATAGGCACGATTTGTACGTCTGAGGAAATATTTATCAAGATGAAAACGACATTCATTCCTAGCAGCACTATATCTTGTATGATGAAGTCAATTGTATCATAATAGAATCTACAGAGCTATGAGAACATTTAATGAATGACTAACTTTAATGCAGATTCATTATCTGTATCCAAACGTGAGTGACAGCTCACGAGAGAAGCCATCTTGTATCCAAATATTTTGTGACTTTCAAGAAGAGAAAGGGATACCCCGTATTATCGCTTGATGAGTCCAGAGATCACTGCTACACATGAGAACCCAGTACTAGCGGTTCAATATGATTATATGGAAAATATGTGCTGAACATTATTGTAAGGAATCTTCACTAGACGAGGTTAGGTCTAGAAGCCATCTTGACTGTTGTTTATAATCTGACGTGCTTTGTCAGTAAACTCAGATGATATATATATATGGGCAATACTGAGTGCTTGTCTACTGACAATCCATTATGCTATTATTCTACATGAGTGCCCATGTATCATTGCAAGACCATTTATCCACTGTACTATGATGTATTATGCCAACCTGTGATTTGTCACTATTCGTGCTGTCGAGTGTGTACGTCCAATTAAACTGTAGCAAAGGTACACAGTCGTTGGTGTCGATGACTTCCAGCCATACATGAGTGGGAGAAAAAGACCATTTGTCAACACCACGAACTCTTCTTATCATTCGCATATTATACTCACAATCTATGTCTACACACCACTGCGTAGGTCGAGTTGACATTCCATACTCAAACCACAAGCAACACAACAACACAGCATGTAGCTCTGGTGATGTTCTAGTGAGCTTAGAGTTATCAACTAAAGAGACTTTATCATACTTACTCGGAATACCAAAGAGGACATGCTCACCATGATAGCTGGCAGACGCCGGAGTTGGGTTGGCAATGTCCTCAAAAGAGACCCCGATGCCACCACAAGAACAGCTATGCTACGGACCCCTGAAGGAAATTGAAAGAGAGGCCGAGCAAAAACAACTTGACAAAGAACTCTGGAGGCCGAGAATGAACTAGACCTGGGTCACTGTACGAATAATGCCGAACAAAGAGGAAGCAGTGTGTTGCTGCCCTGCAAGACGACAGGCGTGATGGCCACTGTCTGCTTTGACAGTCAGCGACTATGGATCAAAGAAGAAGAAGAAGTGAAATGAAGATTATATTTATTAAAAAAAACATCTCTTTTTTTTTAAATTAGGATAAATGAATCTAAGGATAACAGCAACATGTTATTACATTTTCAAATAAACACAATAATCATTAGCAATAATTTTTGTTCACATTATCTTTAAAAGCAATATTTGTATTAGTATGTAAATGAGGATGCTAGAAACGGAATTAAAAATATAAGCAAATGCATTCATTGTTATCATCTTGTGATGTATTCTCTCCAGAACGTTATCTCCATGACAGCTGCTCTGAATGCATCACAATTCTGGGCGAGTCGACCTGCATCATCCAAAGACAAGTTCAGACTAATTTTTCCAGATTATTACGTCTTTTTATATGACATAACAATTTCAACTTCCTTATTGCGATGGTATTTAGGAGCCAGTATTCCTCCACACTTAGTGAGTGCAGTAATTCTCTGTTGGTCTCTTTTTATGTCCAGGATGTTCTCAACATTCTTCTGTGGCATTTCATTTTGAATGATGTAATTTTTTTTTGCAACTGCTATATTGAGTTTCCATGTCTTGCAGCCGTATGTTGCTACTGGGAATATACATGCTCTGATCAAATGTAACTTTGTTTCTTTACTTGTGCCTTGCCATAGGTTTGTCATATGTATAAGTTTATGTGAGGCAATTGCAAGTCTTCTTTTAATTTCTACTGCACAGTCGCCAGAGCTGTTGATGATTGAATTCATTAACACTTTCCAGTTCTTCGTTATCACTTTCAATTTCTGGTTTGATCTTTACATTGTCTGTTGTCAATACTTCGGGTTTTTTTTTGATGTTTAGGTATAGATTCTGGGACTCACTGTGTTGTTTGGTTGACATAATTAATTGTTCATGCATTCATAGACAGTTGTAAATGAGAGTGTTAACAACACCTGTTTACTAGGGCCAGATAAAGTCAAGCAGGGCCTCTATGCTTTATGGTGTTTGGGCCCCTCTTCACCTAACAGGCTTACTTACTTAGTCGTTTCCCTTCTACCGTGAGGTGTAGAGGTTTGGAAGAGAGAGCGCCAGACTATCCTATCGGCTGTCTTCTTCCTGACCAGGTTCCATTCTAGTCCTCGGTCCTTCAAAGATTGTCTAATGTTGTCCTTCCAGCGGACTCTGGGCCGTCCTGGGGGTCTGGATCCCTGGCTCTTTGTTTCCCATGCTTGTCATGGTAGCCGATCTTCTCCCATTCTGCAGACATGGCCAAACCATCTTAGTTGGGACTGTTCTACTTGGGTCTGCAGGGTGTGGGATTTTAGGCCTTGACGTATCGTCTGGTTGCGGACCATGTCTCTTCTTGCTACTTCAACCACCTTCCTCAGATACCTCATTTCTGAGGTTTGGATCTGGCTTTTGTGGGTTGTAGTAATTGCCCATGACTCGCATCCATATGTCAAGACTGTGACATACGTTGAGCGGTATACAGCCATCTTCGTTTTCTTACCAACCTCTTTCTTGCTGCACCTAATAGGCAATAGTTTTAATTATTTCTTATACACCTTAGCATGGTGAGGGAATATAATAATATTATTTATGGTTTTGCCGTGGTCTTTTAAACTATTTTTCTTTTTAAAATATTTCTAGAACGTTATGAATGCGATTGGAAACTGCAATTATATTTTTTTTTTTTGTTATCCATAAATCATTTAAAAAAATGTTTTAACTTATGCACAGGCCCCCAAGAGCTCCAGGCCCCTAGTCTTCAGCCTACTTATCCTTATTGATAATCCGGCCCTGCTGTTTACATAATATAATTGTAGTAGTCCAAGTAGTGAATTACCGTACCTACTAAAACAAAGAGTTGTAAACAAGAAATTGACATGGAACATCATACAGAACACGACATTGTCTCTCTCACTGTGATTTAACAAAAAAAAATAGATATATAAAACTGAACTAATGAAAAAGGTGTAAACCAACAGACTGAGACCAACGTTTATGCATCCGTAGAATAATGTTCCTTTGGTGACAACACCAATTATGAAATACATGAAGTCATTAGATATCTTCTAACATTTTAAAATGTCCGTGTACAAACTAGATACACTTGCCATAAGGGATATGTGTAATAACAAAGTTAAATTATCTCACAAAATATTTCGCCTCTGTCGAACATGTTTAGCCAAGGCAAGGTGTCATGGATTATCTCTTATTCTGTCCCTATAGAAAAGCTTGCAGAATTGAGCCCTGTATTTACTGCTCATGTGATAGTAAATAAAAATATTTGTAGAAGAGTTTAAACCCTCCAATACATAGCTTATTCCAAAAAACATAACTGATATATTTAAATATTTTCCGTAAAATAACAGCTCCGAAATAAACGCAAATGCTAGCATGTAGATGGTAACGGGAATAAAGCAAACTATAAATAGAGTGGAAATCATAACAACCATTTTAGCTGCCTTCTGGTTACGGCTGGTAACTCTATCACGCTGGACGTGCATGGTTGTCGCCATTCTCCATTTTGTATTTCTATACAGTTCATACGAGAGTATTATCGTGCATACAATAATGATTACAAAAGCTGCCAAAGGAATAGAAAAACTGTTGATAATATTAGAAATCTTGTCCACGTTTTCACGATCCCCCATGTAAACAAGACCAATAATTGTTTTGTTTCTTGCTACAGAAAACTTCATGTCTAGTTTGTTGACAGCGTACACTGGGGCAGCACTACAGATGGAGCCAATGAAGATAGTGGAGATGATCACAGTCGTTCGGCCTGAAGTAACAATACTTTTTATCTGCACGAAAAGAAATAAACATTCTGGAATATTTGATACAATCATAATGCGAAACGTTTTGAAGTTTATTACTTAATGGTTAATAAATAGTAGGAAATAGATTGTGAAAAACATTAATAGTCTAATAGAACATCTTTATGAACAACTACTGTGCTTGTCATATTCTGTTTTGCGTTATTGCTCACAGTTTTTGAATACAGATGAATAATGTTCAGTATCTTTTATTTGTTTGTGATCATTTGTTTTAGTTAGTATGATGCTGTTTAAGGAATTACCATGTGACGAGAGGTTATTTAGTGTGTAAGATATTTGGACAATTAGATGTATCAGATGATACTATGATAGTGCAAGAAATGAGACTGGTCTTAAAAGAAATACTCCATTCTCTGAAAATAATAATGGTGTATCGAGGTGAAAGGTTAAAGTCAGGCTGTATAGATTACTGGGTGAGATGGTAATGTGCTATCCCAGTTACCTATGATGCCTCCTCTCCCACACCAACCTAAGACTATAGCTTGTCAGGGGTAATTAATTATCAAATAAGTAACTTTAACCAACGTAAATGATTTACTCAAAAATTTGGATACAACTGGTAGTTTTATTTATATACATGATCTTTTTTCTTTGATATTCTTTGAAAACTCAAATAGAACTCATAATCAAATAAAATAAAAATGTGGTTCAATTACAATAAATATTTTACAGTTAACTGAATCTAATATCAAAGTCAATCGGTGTTCTGTGATCTTGATCCTTGAAGTAACTTTGTTCCACAAATAACTGTTACTACAATCTGTCTCTCACTTGTACTAGTATTGAATTATTCCTTCAATGTTATTTAACTAGAATGCCACAAAGACTGATAAAGACTGTCTTTATTCTCTTAGCTTAAACCACCGGACTTATATATCATCATCGTCATCATCATCATCATGATATATATATTTTATATATATATATATATATATATATATATATATATATATATATATATAGTGACGTATTCTTTCCAGAACGTTGTCACCATTACAGCTGCTCTGAACGCATCACGATTCTGGGCAAGTCGACCTGCATCAGCCAAAGCCAAGTTCAGACTCTCTGTGATGTCCTGGGTCCACTGTAGTCTAATTAATATTAATTAATATCTCGCTTACTCCCAATCTCAGACAGACCGGCTTTCAAGAATTATAACAGTCTGCTGCTCACATAGAGGCAGATGGCAATGAAGCTTGTGCCAGATGCTGCTCTCCGTGTCTGCAGTTTTTAGGTTTTGCGGCAAGTGTGTCCACCTGTCATTCCTTCCCGCTATATATATATTTATATATATATAGGTCACATGCCACCGTATCGGTAGGAATCTAGGCCAAAGTATTTTGCATTCACGCAAAATGTGTATATTTTGGTAAGGCGTGTATAATTAAAAATACAAAATAATTATGGCTTCTTTATTTCTTTACGGATTTCCCCAACCTAGGCTTATATTTCTCGTATGATTGAGCTCTATCAATTGCAATATCTATCATATTCCCTATTTTTTCCGACTTTTCACAGGAGCAGCCGAAACAAGGAAAAACACAACATGGTTCATGCTCCAGTGTCTTCTTTTCACAATAACTTCTGCTCTGCACCACATCCAGTGAACATATCGAAATCTGCCTAAAGCTAATGATCCCTATTATCAAATCTGGTCCTTCTTTAACGAGGTCATCTATGTTCTCACCCTGCCTTTTGACATATTCCCAACATCTACACAACATATCTATGTGTACCAAGCTGGCGTGTCATCTGTTGGTTACTTACACGGGTTTTTGGTGGTGTATAATATGCAATGATCGCGCGGGACATTGATTCAGACTTCACTACATACCAGGCAGTCCTTCGGGAATTAAGAGGGCAAGAGGACAGAAGAGCGCGTAGAGAAGAGAGGTAGATTCAGAAATGAAAATGGCACATGACAAACATACTCAAGATGGGCTTGCCAAAGGCTAAAGCTCTTTGATGCGCTAACGGGTATTGATTGAATGTTTCATAGATTAAAGAAGACCTCTGGGTAGATACGTGATTATTTATAAGGATATGCACATATCATTAACGTCTTAAAAAAATTGAGGACAAGTATATACTTACTTACTTACTTAGTCATTCTCCAATGTTAATGTTAAAATTGTAGCCGTGCGTTCTGGTATGTTGTTGTTGTTATTGTTTAGTGGTAAATCCGATCACAATCCCAACAGTGCGTAGTTGCACATGAAGTTTCACTTACGAGTACATACACATAACACAAAATAGAACTAATGCAGGATGATGAACTCCATGAAAATGTACTTCACTGGAACAGCGGTGAAGCAACCAAAATTGTCAAGTTTATTTACATGATGTACAAGGCACCAAAACCCGCTGTGCATGTAGGTACCATTTACGTGGTAGGAGATTTATTTTTGACGGCCACTCTGCTGCTGCATGTAATCAAACTTCTTATACAGTCATCTCACTAGTGTTTATTATATACAATGTCGACCTTCCATTCCTCGTACCATGGTTTCTGGTTACATTCCCTGTTTCTATTCTTTTCCCTTCTCGTCCTTACTATTTCTTGCCCAACTGTTTCTTTTCCTTTCTGAGTCTAGAACGTTAAACTCTCAAAGTTATTGGTTTCTTTTTAAATTCTTTTCTGACTATAAAATGTTCTGGCCAATTTTCTTTGTGAGCTGGTTGGTTTATCTCGTATGACGAAGACTGGCCTAAACCGCTAGGGTTAAACTGTTTATACCAACTGTTCTTACTACACACTATTAAACAAACTGTTCATACCTGCTGTCTCTGCTTTTTGGAAAAACACACTTGTCTTGAGCCAACTGCGTGGATGTGGAAATCACACATCATCAAAACTACATCTAAATTGTTAATACGGCAATTATCTCTTTAAAGATGGCATCTGATTCTCCAAGGAACTAGACAACCGTACATCTCTTGTTAACACAAGAGTCAACCAAACTATTGCTTGTTGTCTACGATCTTCTCTGTGGTGCTCACTATTCTAACATTTTAATACATGGGAGAAATCATTCCCAAACCTATTCTACTGCTACATTTGACTTCTCAAATCCAACTGACTAACTTCTTTCCTCAATTTCCTATTACAAGTTTCTCAACTCACAACTCATTCATTGTCACGGATTATTCGCTTCAGAATCCCGTGCATCTCACTTTCACTCCGACTTCACCCAAAACAAAACTCACGGAGACACCTAAGGGACACTGTAATATTATTACCTCCCTTCGCTAACTAAGTCCGTATTCCAAATCTCCCTATTTCTCTTAGTACTTACTATAACGTTATTAAAAAATCATGAACCATGTTTTCTTATATTGCGACTTTCATATTCACAATTTCATACATTTCACAAGGGCCGCTACTTACAGAGTAGACGCCCTTAGTCAAAAATCACGAAATTTCCCTTTATTATTTTCCATGTCAACAACATAACCCCACATCATTTCCCATTCAATTTTCATATGGCATAACTTCATACTAAACCTCTCTACTGCCTCCATAACTGAACTCCCAATTACAAATCCTCCCACCTAAAAAAAAATTTCTCCCTCAGAGAAAATTCTAACACCGCACAAAACTCCCTCTCCAGTCACCAAAACAATTAACTAACCTGACCCTGTCTTCTATCACCCACAAACTATCATAAATACAAAGTACAACTCCATATGGTATCTTATACATCAATATCTGGGATACCTCATTATTGTTTCCCATACCCAAATGTTTCTAATGTCATCACTCATCTTCCTCTATACTCCACCTGCTTCCTAGGAACTTGATTATATTCCATATCACGTCTTAACTTTCTACCCTCTGCTCCGTCTTATTCATGCAACTCCTAAAATCCTATTGTAACCCCTTATCTATCTCATTCATCCTATTTTTCCCTGTAACTTCTTGTTACTTTTTTTATATACAGCATTTACAGTGTGAAACATTTACTATCATGGTCACTATATCTGTGAAGAAACTCCCCACTAATTCCTCTATAAAAACACCCCATGATGCGGTCCCTACTCGAAATACATACTTCCACTTTCCGATATTCTAACTATTCCCTATCCAATTTCGTCCCTACTTCTTAATTAATGCGTACCTGTCCTCATCTGGACTACCACTTCCTGCCGTCCATTCCACCCTATGTGTGTCCATAGTTCCTTCTAGTCTCTGATCCCCTATTAATATTACTTCCTACGTTTTACTCACCCGTTTTCTTTCATAGTTTCCCTATTCTCTTGTCTTGTAAATTTACTTCACTAACATCTTACCACTAAAGTTTTGGTGATCGTTGTAAGAAATATCTCGAGTGTAACTGGTTACCACCAGAGCGGTTGTTACCCGAAGGAAAGATTATTGCAACCCAAGCTCTTAGTACTCACAGCAGGCTGTCACGTTATCTATGCTTATTCATACCTTCCACTACAATGTGCTTATTCAATAACTCACTGGTTTTATAAACAATCCGTTTTTATTTCCAAGTCCAACTGGACTACAAGGTTCATATGATGGACACATCTCAATATCCTGACTACTGACGGTCAGGGCGTTCACAATCAAAAAAGAACATTGTTCCTTTATAAAACGACAGCCTCAATGAAATACTGTCCCATGTTAATTGTAAACAATGGCGGCTTCTACTGATACTTCACTATAAACTTCATGGTTAAGGTTATTATAATGTTCCTAGACGTATCGAGATTACAAACCTTATACAATTCTTCCAACATAATATCTTGACTTAGTCGTGTTAAAAGGTTACACTTGCAGAGAGGGATAGCTCTCAACTTCTAACAAGGAAAACTCACCGATCTGCAAGACTGATGTGTCTCGCTCAGAAGCTAGTTCTCGACTGTCTTAAAAAGCACTCAGCCCGTGCAAAGCTTATGTACACACTCAAGTGTCAACAATGCCTAGCTTCGCCTATTAATTAAGGGGAGCTAACTATAAATTTCTAAGAGTTACCTTACTATTAATTTCTGAGAGTTATCTTACTTTGACCAGTGCTTATTCTTGCTAGCCTATTCAAGTACGTCGGTCTGTTAGACTTTATTTCTAATACTAAACGTGTAAACTTGCGTTAGTGTTGGCCGTAATGTAACACATACTATCCCCCTTAACTTCCTTGTCGTTCCCATTATCGTTCTCTCCTGAATCTATGTACCTCTCTGCCCTCTTCTCTTGGCTTATTCTACCCTCGACCAATGTCTCAGCCTTCCAACTCTACAGCTCCTTCAAAATCTCCATTTTGTCGATCTATCTACCATTTTCTCAATGGCCTTCTCCTTCCCTTCAGTGTATGTTCGGAGAACATTAACTTCTCACAAAGTCTACTCAAGACTCTGGCAACCACCGAAAATCCAGAACTACCCCTCTATATTTCTCCTTTATCATCCATATTCTCATACTTTAATTTACCTTCTTTTTACAACGTCTTTAAAGGAACCCGTTACACGCCCATTGAGGCATATTGGGAATATGGTGTTAGGCCCATATTATCTTGACCGTCGGCACACGAATGGTGATGTGGTCGGTATCCCGCTAGCCGCCTTAACCTACCCAGAGTTGCTCTGGTACCCATTTGGGGTATTGTATGTGTGAGAGTGACTCTGATTACCGTAACTGGAAATTACGATAAGCTCTCTAGCATCACCAACAATGGAACATTAATAGATTCAATTAACGTTTTTAACTTCTCATTTTCTCTCTTCGCCTCCGTCGTGTTCTTTATGACTGATCTCCACTACCTCGTAACACATTTTTCCTTATTCCTCACATCTATATTTACTCTCCTTGCCATTTTGCCTATGGCTTCTCCTTGTACTCTTATATTCTCTTTTTGCAATTTTTCCTCAGGCTTTTCCAATCACTCTACTCCTCTTGCTCCACTGCAGTAGTCTATCGTTCAGACCTACTCAGCTTCCTAGTATATTCAGTGTAGAACGATTGCATCTAGTTTCCACACAACTAGACTCCCGCTGCAATTTGCTACTTCCTTCCATTCCATTCCCTTTCATATCCCCTACCTCTTGTTCCCTCCCTGAAACTGTGCTCTCGAATTTCTCAACTATACCTCTCCGTTTACTGCCAAATATTTCTCATTATCACTGCCGTCCTCCTCCATATTTCTGTGACAGTGGCTAGGTGTGGTTGAGGCGAACGTATGTCAATGTGGCTACCTCACACCCAAGGCCCATGCACTAAGAAAATTATATTAAGGATCGTTTGACAGGGATTGCAAATATTGGTTGCTTGCAGCCCTCTCAGAAGCAGACTTAGCAATTCAAGCAACACAAAGCCTTACACAGATCAACATTTAATACTACCGAACACCCAGACAGTGTTCGTAGACTTTAAGTCCTAAGCGTGTTCTTGCAATAAATTAGGCTTCAGTGTTTCTCAGTTTTGTTCTCTCTCCGCGACAGGCGATCAGGATGATAAAGAATTTATACTGACGCAGTAGCCTGATGCTTCTCTTCTCTGATTGGCTGCTATCCGTAAGCGATAGGACTAATGTTCTATTTTTAGATCCTGACTGAGTAACACTTAAATGGCTGCCATATGCTATGTTATGGTAGACGGTACAGAACAACCGACAAAATGGCGATGGACAACAGGCGAGATGACGATGGCGATGTCACATTTCTCCATATCACTGCGGTCTTGCTCTACGGCTTCTCAAAATCTGTACCTCCATATTTCTCCACATTTCTCCATATTTCTCCATGTTTCTGCAGTCCTGCTCTACGTCTTCACAAAATCTATAACTCCATATTTCTCCGTAATACTGCCATCCTACTCTACGGCTTCTTAAAATTTGTACCTCTATATTTCTCCAAATTTCTCCTAGTTTCCTCCATATTTCTCCATGTTTCTGCCGTCCTGCTCTACGGCTTCTCCAAACCTCTATCTTCATTATTTCTGCCGTCGTCACAACGGCTTTTCACAAAACTCTATCTCCACTACACCTACTTCCTTTCTTTTAACGCTCCATTACTCATCTCCTCCTGTACTGCAGTAACCTATCGGTCAGGTGTATCCAGTTTACTTCATATGTGCGGTAAAGACCAATTATACTTAAGTCTTCTCAAGACTCAGCTACCGCCGCCATATATTACCGTAATCTTTATGCTATGCCTCTCCTCACATAGCCTTCTCCATCTCTTCTACTTCATCTCACTTACTCATTTGCCTAAGGACTCAAAAAACTTCGCCATCATGGCCTTGGCCCTTAGCTTTTCAGGCGCTATCTGTTTATCCATTATTTGTGTTTCCTCAACTCTTTTGACATTGTCAACACTTTGCTTCGTCACTACCTCTCTACATCTCGAATTCCTCTCAACTTACTACTTCATTAACTGTTTGCTTTGGTTTTTTCTCTATCATCCATTTCTTGTCTTCTCTTGTCTCTTGAGTTTCCCTCAGGTTCTCTATTCTTTAACAAATTAACTACCGCAAGCCGCTCTCAGCGGCTCACAAAATAATCACATTTGGACCGCAAGCCGCTCAGAGCGCCAATCTAATTTTAGTAATAAAACGAATGGAAAACGTACTGAAACACTTTCTGAACTGGTTCGAGATTTTAATTTGCCACCGGAAAACAAATTCCCAAAGCATGGTTGTTGTAGAACACTGGAAAATTGATATTATGTTCATATTTTTCAGCGTTTTGCGTTAGTTACCATATCGTGTAAAACTGTTTACCGTGGCAACTAGTGATAGGACTAAAGAAAATGCGTGTACATCTCGTCTAACGGCTGAATAGGATAGAAACGTGTTTCAACAATTGACTGATAGATCTAGCGACGAGGATAAGAGTGAAAACGGTGTGCACATTGATTGAAATTGTGATTTTGATAGAGATGGGGTGCAAGCAGTTATAATTGTGAAAATATTGCAAGTCCTCGGCCATCGGAGGACCTTGAAATAGCAATAACCTCTATTAGAGTTACAACCGGTGCTTATTGTAATAGTACATTTATTTATCTTTAAAATGACGTGTAATTCATAAAAATCGGTAAACAATTACGAAAACTACAGCTTACTTTGTGCAAATACCTATAGGATGAAAATTGAAAAAAAAATTTAATTCGGCCACAGTGTGTTTTTAAATTCGGTAGTTAATGTGTTAACTCGTCGCTACCTTGACCTCTACTTATATAATCCTCTCGCTGCGTCCTTTCTGCACACCGTGGTATCCTAGATGATCTGACACTGCTATTAATTGATGTGTCTCTGATTCTATACCTTTCTTTCCCGTTTATCACTGGGTTTCTTAATTTTTTTTTCTTCTGCTACTACTACTACTTCTCTTTTCTTTTCTAGCATCTGGGCTTTTAGATTTGTACTCTCTTCAATCTGCATTTCTGCTAATTCTCTCTTCCTCTCTGCTTCTGTTTCTTAGCCTATCTCGGCTCTTGGATCGGAACTCCATTTGATCCGTACCTCTCCTATTACTAGCCTCTCGGCTCTTGGATCGGCACTCCCTTCGATACGTATTTCTGCTAATTCTCTCTTCATCTCTGCTTCTGTTTCTCAGCATATCTCGGCTCTTGGATTGGAACTCTCTTCGATCCGTATCTCTCCTTTTACTAGCCTCTAGGCTCTTGGGTCGGAATTCTCTTAGACCCGTACTCTACATTCCGTCGCCCATTCTCAGGTCCTCAAATTTTATATCATTAAATTCGCACAGTGCAGCTATATCTTCCTTACTCTCCGCTGCACCACTCTTTCCTTCCTGCCTTACTCTTCCACGCACCTCGCACCCCTACATGTTCAACATGCCTTATCTTCGTGAGGCGCCTTCTATAATCCGATGAATCGTCTGGTGACGACGAATGTTGTCTCTCCCCTTCTATATTCCATTCCTCCATCTCTTCCTGAATCTTTAGCTGACGTTTCTCCTACGTCATGAGGTCCTCCTGAAATTATTTGTTGCTCTGTATTTCTCATAACCTCTTGTTCTCATTCTTTACCCTACTTATTTCTCTGTATATCCTGTAATTTCTCTCTCTTGTCTTTCTCATGTAACCTACTTCACTTCTGCTCCGCAGCTCTAGTATGCCTATAAGGTACGTCTACCTCTGTCTCGGCGTTGTTCCATTCATTTTTCATTCCCCTCGTTTCTTCTAAAATTGTGTAATACGCATTTAACTGTGCGTCCTGCATTATCTCTCACCTATCTTCCTCTCTCATATCTCTTATTATCTCTTCCTGTTTTTATATCTCATGATCTATGTGCCTTCCGCGGCTGGCCATTTCCTCTTGTTCTCGATATGAGGGTGGTCATATCCAAGTAGGTGTTGTCCCGGGCTCTGCATGCATTCCTGCCATTGTGCGACGCTGACTACTTTTTGATGTTTCTCCATTGTCATCTTCCCATCCAACTTTCCAGTTGTCTCATGTGCTATTAGACGTATTCCAGTCACTTTCTTATAGTGTTGGTTCAGCCGTACGTGTCCTTATCCGTTCATGTGTTATTTTTCTGCTATCTTTGGGTATTGTCTATTTTGTTACTGGATATCAGCGTGTCTCCTTCCTTGCTCTGGCCCGGTATTCGTACGAACTGTGTTTTGGTCCTAGCGGGATCTGTAGGCGGGATCTCTACCGATTTCCTTCTCTGTGGCATCAAATATTGTACATGTGCCTTTTTCTTTGGCAATTTCATACGAGGTGTTCGATAAACGTGACAACACTGTCCATCACGGATCCCATCTGGTCTTAAACGTTGTGGTTCTATCGTGCACCTTGTGGCGCACAATGTCCGCTGGCACAAAGTCTTGTAAGGCTGCGTTTTTATTGGCATAATAACTTCTCTTCTGTGCTATTTCCGCTCCATTATTCCTTGCCATCCTATGTGCTATGTGTTTATGCCTCATAAGATTCTCCATATGATTTTCTCCGTAACACTTCCTCCTAGTCTTCAACAATGTATCCATAGGCAGGATCGGCTCTCGACCATACAACACATAAAATGAGAATTTCGTAGAATCGTTAACATTTTTTCGGATTGCCTGTATAGCATGCGGAAGGTGTATGTCCCAATCGTCCTCCTCTCCGCCCTGTATATTTTTCGCTATGATGTTGTAAGTCGTCGCATGTAAGCGTCGTTCTTTCCGTTGCTCTGTGGGTGATAGGAAGTAGTCCTAGTATGGTTTATGTTCATTTCCTTCAAGAACTGCTGAAAGTCGTTTCCTGTGAATACCGTACCGTTGTTTGTTACAATGGTATACAGACAACCATGCCGAGGTATGAACATTTTCATCATTATCTCCACTATTTTCCTACCCGTTGCTTCCGTACGGCAAAGCACTCTGGCGAATTTGACAGCATATCCAATGTGAACGATATATGTTTTCCCTGATCGAGTCATCGGATATGGTCCGGAAACGTCTATGCTAACCTTCTCAATCGTGTACTGAGGTATGCCCATTTCTTGCACTGGACATTTGAATGCTCTTAAATTACGCCCCTTACACGTTAAGCAGTTCTGCACATGTTGTAAAACATCCTTATTCAGCGTTGGCCAAAATTACCGTGACCTAATCATATCCAGTGTCTTATCCCTTCCAAAATGTCCATTTTTGTCATGACAGGCCTCTATCACTGTCTTCACCAAATGCTACGAAATGCATTTCTTCGGCACACCATCACCTTTGGGGTCATTGAATTCATCTATCTTATCATGATGATTGATAAGAACGTAGTTATCCTCTTTGCAATTCTGTTCTATTTTCCGCTTGAGGATAACTAACGCGGGATCCTTCTGTTGTTCCTTAACGAGGTCCAATTGATCGGATTCATCCTGTTGTTCCATGAGGTTTTCTTCAGAGGCTGACACTATTTCTTTCTGGTTCTCGTTTGAATTTATCACGTTGATATGTTGGAAACGGTCACAAATGTCTGTTGCCATTTCGTGATCCGACTTTAACACGTCTTCCTTCTATAAAATCCTTGACAATAAGTCGGCACACGAGTTTTGTTTCCCTGGAATATATTCTATGGTCACATCATAGTTTTGAAAGTTCAACGCCCAGGTCTGCAGTTTGTGGGGTTGTTCTGACGTTTTGGGGAGCCATATGCATAATGGCTGGTGGTCTGTCCTCACCGTAAATGGCGTTCCTCTCAAATAGGAGTCTATCTTCTGTATCGCAAAATAAATTGCCAAAGCCTCCCGCTTAATGGGGGCCCAATTCATCTGGGATTTATTGAACGTGTGCGACAGAAACGCAATAGTTCTTTCCTTTCCGACATTTGGTATCATGTGTTTCTCTCCTTGCAACGATGGTTGTACAAGACACGCTCCTAACACTGTGCCAGAAGCGTCGGTGTATAGTATCATTGGCCTATTTGGGTCTGGGTGTGCCAGGAACGAAAGTTCGGTTAGGGCTCACTTAAGATACTCAAAATTATTTTGGCATTCCGTTGTCCACTTGAAGCGGGCGTAATTCTTGACTGAATTTATGAGTGGCTTTGCTGCCCTCGTGAAGTTCACAACATGCCTCTTACTTGTCTGGCATTCGTTGGCATTTCCCTAGTGGCTCTGGCCTTCTCCTCGTCTGACCTAATTCCGTTCTTATTTACAATAAAACCGAGATACTTTATTTCCCGCTGCAAAAAGTTGCACCTAGTCAGTTTCAACTTGACATTATGACGTCTTAGCCTATCGAACACTTTCCAGAAGTGTTCCAAATTGTTGAGTACTGGTCGTGCCATACGCAATAAAATGTCATCTATGCAGGTTATGGCAAACTTCTCATGCAGCTGAGGACTTCGTCCATCAACGCCATATAAATGGCGTGACTGCCTTTCAGTCAAATGGCATGCCGTTTCACGCGCACGTCCCTACATGAGTGCAGAATGTGCGTTTCTTCTTGCCCCCTTCTGACAGTGGGATGCACCAAAATCCGGATCTGGCATCTAAAGTGGTGAGCCACTCTGACTTTCCTAACAGAGCTATGATGTCATATATCCTAGGAATGTTATGCGTTACTGTCTTCGTAATACTGCTCAGCGCCCTATTGTCACAGCAAAACCTGTGACTACCGACCTTCTTTGTTACTATTACAATTGGCGAGGACCATTCCGAGCGCGACCTCTGTGCAACTTAAGCGGCTAACATTTCTTCAATAGCCGTCTCCACCGTCTGCCTTGTCTTAAGTGGAGTCCTATATGATTTCTTACTAACCAACTTCCCTCGCTCCGTCTCAATGTCCATCATCATTGTTTGCGTTCTCCCTAGTTCCATATCACTAAGTGCTAAGACATGATTGTTGTCTAAGACAAACTTTGTCAGTACTCCATAGTGTTGAGGTTGTGGTTTAATCTGTTTCTGTATCTCCGCCTACCTGTCTCGAAGTTTATCCCGACTGTCATCCCTGTCTTGGGGTTTCGTATACTGTTCATGCAATTTATCACTTCCTCCACGTGTTTGGCGTTGTGTATGTCGCTGTATTGTATAAACCGCGTTTACCTCGTATTGTGTCCGTGAGATTTTCGCATGCCTATTGTTATCCTCTTTCCTAGTCTTTGTCACGGGACGCGAGTAAGTCTGCATTTTAATTCTTAAAACCAGACATCGTCTTAATCAATCGTGGTAATCCGACCAATTTCGCATGGACTGTTTACATAACAATAGACAGTGGGTCAACAGATTATTGAGGTAATCGCTTCAACGTCTCGGTTGTGTTTTCACAAAGACAGGAAGGTACAAGCAATATTATTGTGGCTAGCCGTAGAATATAATGGACAGAGCGCGAGGCAGTTTTACAATGAGTAATTTAAGCAGGTTCTCATCGAACCGACCCAATAACAATTGAGTAACGGCGACGCAGTGTCTGAGCCAGGGACAACATGAAAAGAGTGAGAATATGTCATTATGTAAAGACTATTAAATGCTGCACAGACACTCAAAAGACGAACGCAGACAAGTTGTCTCGGATAAGCAAAATATGAGAGCGACCATAGCAAAATAATACAGAAAATTTTACACAGTTTGAGGACGGAATGTCTGACTTTAGGAAAACAAACGAAATTTCACATGACACAGGAAGCGAACCCGAAAATTAGCCATAGGAGATTCAAACGATATATAAACTCAACTATATTCATTGCTTGGCATTGCAAGAGAAGCAGTCCGCCAACCAAAACTTGGGGTTCTAAATTTCACGAGGAAGAGTCAGGACATTGTGTCAGTGAAATTCGTATATGGACACCAAGGTTAGTGTAATATATTTTGTACTTTATCATTATTATGTCTTAACTTCAGTCAGATAATATATACCTATTTTCCATAAAGTTAACACTGTAAATACCAGTCACGTTTATTATAATATTATATTTCATACTCATAAGTACAGGTTACAATAAACACCAGGAGAGAATGATTATAATTATAACATTACACAGTTTCCTGTAACTATAACGAAGTAAATCCAAGACACTTTTATTTTGCCTCTTACATTACATGTTAAACGTGCAGTAAACACCGCACAGCCCTTAATTATAGTGATTAGATTTCACATACAAGAACACACTACAGGCGTAGCATGGTTTACGGGATACTTACAAAGGGTTCATTATTTTATCCATCACAGTGGTAGAGACAGGGACCATTTGAGATACTCATCCTTAGTCTACTACGTGGTTGGCGTTAATCACAGGACAAGCTTTAGAGTAGGGCCGACCGAGATACTGCGACGACACGCATCTCACACGTAATTAACGGCAACAACCTACCAATACTCCACGGGGGTCAGAAAGGAATTTACCAGGCGGTGAAGGGTCTTTCTATCATCGACTACCCACCCAAAAAGAAAGCAGAAAATACCCAGAAGGATTGCTGCATTTCTAATAGCTGTCCACGTGAAATTCAATGATCTGAAGTTGCAGTAGCAAACGGATGATTTTACAACAAGTGCTTTGAGAAATCTTGATCAGAAGTGGCAGTAGCCAACGGACGATTTTTACAACAGGTGCTTTGAGAAACCATGATCAAAAGCTGCAAAAGCAGACGGGAGATCTTGTAAACCCAGTGCCTACAAAAATTATTGATATCCTGAATTACCAGCAGGAATGGAAAGATTCCCCCAGTAACAATTGATGCACCAACAAATACGAATATACAACATATTTCCATCATCATCACCACATGAGCAGACTATCAGCACAACGAAAGGACATCTGCATATCAGACGAAGTCTCACCCGCCTAACATTGCGTTCAACATCACACATGAACAGGACACCTTGGACGCTCGGGACAATGTCAACACTCGCATTGTGAAGGACAAAAGAACAAGCCGTGGACACCTGACGAAACCAAGCGGACCGTCCAGTGTTATTGTAGGCAGACAATGACTTGTCCATTGTGTACAAACAACCAGAGTTTATTGACAGTCAGCAAGAGACCAAGAAAAACAAGATATCCTTTTTTTGTTAGTATTTAGGAGTTACTTAAATTCATCATCATCACATAGTGTAGACTTTAGATTCATTTGTGTATTTTGCATTAACTAATATCTTTCTTCACAGGGATAGTTAATGTCATTCCTAGTTGCATTTGTATTAGTGTACTTGAATGTTGTTATATTTCAATAAGTTAATAAATGTTGTAGTTGTATTTACCAACACACGTTATTACATATATAGAGAAGGAAAGAAAGTGTGCGAAAGAGACATGCTGTTCTTCCTTTCTTCCTCTTCTGTTCACTCAGTGTAATAGGGGAGTGGGGGCTCGTTAGCATTATAATATATAGAGGGGGATAGAGTGGTAGGAGTTATAGTGTCACGAGATATAGAATCACTGGGACTGTCTGCGGGGAATTTATCCCAGAGTCTTACATTCGCCTTCTTCACTCCTGCTGCCTATTTCCAACCTGGTTGCCAGGCAAATCTGAGCCATTGACAAGGCCGGCACCACACCGATAACTCTCTTTGGTTACCCTTCGGGATAACCCTGTGACAGTCTTCCACCTCTGTTTGTGATTCCAATACGTATTTCTGTCCCATGTGCTCTCAAGTGGTTGATGTGTGCCTTGATTTCCCCATCCGCAATTTCTTTCGTGTCCGCCTCTTGCTGGTCTCTCATTGTGCCTACATTTTCTCGTAGTGTGTTGCCTCCTTTCCCTTTTCAGTGTTGGTACCTCTTCCTGTTGTACCTGTGGTTCCATGTTCTGTACCTTTCTTACCACGAACCCTCTTGGTATTCTAATAGTTCTGCCATACGGGTCAGATTGATTGCTGTTGCTACCATGTTTCCTCGTTTCTACTTGATGACCTTTTCCTCTTCCCTCTTTCCGTTTTCTGTTTCCGTTTTGCCTTTTATTTCCATCTGAATCTACTTCCGCTTTGTTCATCCTCCAATTTTTACCACCTGGTTTGTATTTCGTTTCGTTAGTTGTCTCTCTTAGTTTGTAATTACGTGGCTGTTTTTCACTTGTCTTAGCACTCTGTCCTTCCTCTGAGATGACCCAAGATTGTGCTTGGTTAATTCTTTTGTTTCTTCTTTCTCTGTCTTCCTGTGTTCCGCTTCTCCAACTACCGAATGTTCGTTGTAACTGTTGTTGCCTATCTAAAATGTTTCTGTCCATCATGCCATTTCGTTTCAGTACCCTCTCTTTCCTTCTGTTCAGACTGCTCCAATGGTTCGGCACAGCAGCCGTATTACGATTAGCTTAGTGTTCTATTAAGATTAATTTTGGTATGCTTGTATTATGATGGCTGCTTTTGTTTTAATTTCCATCGGTAACATTCATTGGGGTCTTTGATTGATTATGTTTGATGTTTTAGTTGTAATATTACATTTATTGCTGAAGTTGTGTATAGATGTACTACATTTTGTAATAGCTATACATTTTTTGCGGATAGATACATTTTTTTGGTAGCCATATAATATAATTTCATTTATCTCTAAATTTTTGGGACTTAAATTTTCAACAAAAAAATGATAAATCATTTTTTTTCCCGGGCGGTGTGGCAACTGTTACAGAGTAAATATTATCAAGGGGAGGTGATCTTGAAAATGTTAAGCAAATAGATTCGATTACGGGTTATGTTGCTTGGTTAAGCTGATGTTAAGGTAAAATAGTATTAGGGGAATTCCCTCGTGTGATCGAGAAGTTTCCAAGTGGCGAACACTGGTCAGTTCAAATCGCGGAGATGTTTTTTTTCTCTGAACTGTCTTGAGCTGTGAGTAAGCTCGTGTGACTAGCCCATGCAATTATCGAGACTGAGTTGTGTTTTTTAAACAACCGAGTCTCGTGTCTTTTTTGGCGGGTCTAGTGTGTGAACTAAGAGCATTCTGTTTTTGGGTACCGACGGGAGAGGTTGGTCCTACAGTGTGTGTTTCGAGTATGCCTGCGCAGTGCAAAAGTTCTAGAGGCCATATTATTTGTGTAGGCCTATAATTTCTGAGTTTATTGGAGAATTGTGTTTGTGAGTATTTTTGAAGAGGTAAGGATCCAGGACATTTGTTTGAATATATATATGTCAAGATGAGTGAAGGCGAGATTACTGCAGATTGCCAGGGAGTGCAGTCTTGCGAGAAATTGCCGAAAGTATTCACCATTGATGTAGTTAGCACGACGAGGATGATGTCCGTTGGCTAACCGGATCTATATGATATTTGAGAGGCCATCGTTATTATTGAAAGGATCTACATTTACATTAAAGCGCCAAGGTTGAGAGCGTCTTTGATGAGGCATATTTGCGGAATTTATTATTATCAGCACGGCGAGGATGACCGTTGCTGAGAGGATCCACAGTTGTATTAAAGCGCCAAGGTTGAGAGCGTCTTTGATGAAGCATATTTAAGGAGGCCATTATTTATTGGACAACCGTTGCTGGGAAAAAGGATCCATTGTCTAGTTATTATAATGCTGATGTTGGAAGCATCGCTGGAGAGGCCATTTATTATTTACATTAGAGCGCCAATGTTGAGAGCGTCTTTGATGAGGCATATTTGAGGAATTCATTATATTAGCACGGGGATGCCGACCGTTGCTAGGCATATTTGAGGAATTCATTATATTAGCACGGGGATGCCGACCGTTGCTGAGAGGATCCAGTAGTAATATTATATAGCGCTAATGATTATGAGAAGTGGAGATATATAGCGCTAATGATTATGAGAAGTGGAGATGTGACTGGAGTACTGTATTATTGTATTGCTATGACTTGTACTTAATTGTGACCGTGTATTCTGTGTATTTCATGAACGTGTTGTGGTGTAATAAAACGATCATTAACTTACACCAGCCGTTTATAACCATCTATGACTTCTACGTGCGTACCTGTGTTGTGAGTGATTGTTCCAGCACGCACGCACTCAATCAACCCTCCTAACACGGTACGCCACCCACACACACACACACACCATCATGAGGTATCAGTGGTGTCAATGTTAAATAGCCATTAAACTATTAAATGAGAGTAATTATCACTGATGTCAACCACTAAATAGTTGTATCAGTACGCCACCCACTCACACAACCACCATCATGAGGTATCAGTGGTGTCAATGTTAAATAGCCTGGGTGGCGGAAATTTAGGTCAACAAACAGATTGAAGTCAATAGCAGGATCTCGTGTGTAGCAGTGGTATGTTAGTCTTACAGAATTTGATATTTTGACATTCGCGTAATATAAGAATTATGTTCTGCTCTGTGTGGGCGTATGAACAGTGTAACCATTAAGGTAATACCCATCACCATTTATTCAATCTCTAAGACCAGTCATCAGACAATAGTAATATCTTAATAACCCACTAGTAACTCTCAGTACGGTTACAGTATCCTACGAAGAAGTGTCCAAGCATAGGAACTATCTGTGATTTCGGAATAACACCTGATACGTTATTTTTTTAGTTGTTCCCATGTTTCGTTTGGGAAGGCTTCCATCTTTCGTTTGGGAAGGCTTCCATCTTTCTCCTAATAAAGTCGGTAACCAATCCATTTGAGGAATAATCTTGACTCTGCATTCATCTGTTTCCTTTGATTTGACGATAATCTTGACCGCTTTCATCTGTTACCTCTGGTTTGACGAACATCTTGGCTGCATTCACCTACCTCTGGTTGGACAATAATTTTGACTGCATTAAAACGAGTACTCGTACACAACAACCCAAAGCTGGACTGCTCACAAGGCACCAATAACCAGCTGTGGCCATGCGTGTTGGTATGTTGTTGTTGTTATTGTTTAGTGGTAATTCCGATCACTATCCCAACAGTTTGTAGTTACACATGATATTTCACGTACGAGTACATACATATCACACGAAATAGAACTGATGCAGGATGATGAACTCCATGAAAATGTACTTCACTAGAACAGCGGTGAAGCAAACAAAATAATCAAGTTTATTTACATGATGTACAAGGCACCAAAACCCACTGTGCATGTAGGTAACATTTACGTGGAAGGAGATTTAATCTTGACTTGCCACTGTGCTGCTGCATGCAATCATTCTTATACAGTTATTTTACTAGTGTTGATTATATACAAAGTCGACCTTTCATTCCTCGTACCATGGTTTCTGGTTACTGTTCACCATTTTAACACATGGGAGAAAACATTCCCAAACCTATTCTACTGCTTCATTTGTCTTCTCAAATCCAACTGACTAACTTCTTTTCTTAATTTCCTATTACAACTTTCTCAACTCACACTCATTCATTGTCACGGACTATTCGCTTCAGAAATACGTGCATATCACTTTCACTCCACTTCACCAAAAACAAAACTCACCGAGACACCTAAGGGACACTGTAATATTATTACCTCCCTTCGTTAACTAAGTCCCTATTCCATATCTCCCTATTTCCCTTAGTACATTCTATTACGTTATTAAAAATTCGTGAACCATAATTTGTTATATTGCGACTTTCATATTCACAATCTAATACTTTCCTCAAGGGGTATAACTTACAGATTAGGTTTCCTTAGTCAAAAATCACAAACTTTCACTTTATTATATCCCATGTCAACACAACATAACCGCACATCATTTCCCATTCAATTTTTATAAAGCATAACTTCATACTAAACCTCTCTACTGCCTCCAAAGCTCAACTCCCGGTTACAAAATGAACATCCTTTGAATTATGAATGTATTCATTTCTTTTTATTAGAGACATGAATAAATGATCAAAATGTCAGCTCTTACTAACCTTTAAAGGTACGGTAATACACAAACATCTCTCTATCGTAATCATCGCGGTGATACAACAGCTAACTCGGGTAAAGACAAAATGTGGCATTCCTGATGTCAGGTACATGACTTCCAAGGGGTCGAAAGAGAAATCTGCTTCCCGAATCGCAGGAGTTTGATAGATACTTGTCCAGACCATCGTTGTAAGACTGCCTAGATCAGAAACTGATAAACCTGAAAAGATGGCATAATAATGTATTTGAGGTAAATGTTACTGGATATAAGAATTGGTTTCATGACCATGAATTACATTTCCATGTGAATAACAAATGCCACAGATGTTGTCACCATTTCAAAAATTCAAATTTTCCATTCCAAGTGAACGCAGGAAGGTGGCAGCACATTTGTACCACCGATTTCTAATTCTGTTCTCCATTAGATCAGCTCCACCTCTAAGCTAGTGATTGGTTTTATTCTCATTTCTCCCTCTATTATGTCTTCTACATCTGGTTGTGAGTCATGCTAAAGGTACATTCCTATCTCCAGGGCGAAGTCCACTGTCTTCTCCAGGTCCAAAATGCAGTACTATAGCTTCTGCGTCAGCTCTGCACCCGTTGGTAAGTCAGTTATGGCCAATCTTCACCAGTATGTGTTTATTATTTTCACACTGCTTTTAATTAGAGTGTTCCTCTAAAGGTTTTGGATAGTTTCGTAATGGTAAATTTCTTTAAACTACACGTTTAGTTTATTAATTATTTAAGTGATTTTGTTGGTGAGCTTTTTCTCCCCCAACATGACGATGTTGCATACTATTTTTTTAACTACTAATGCTTAATTAAAATACGGTGTTGGTGAGGGAGTGTAGTCTGTACGTGACATATTGTGACAGTCACATGGAGGGCAGATGTTGTATAACTGCAGGAATCGATAACTTTTCATGTCATAAATAAAGCCTAACAGTTCCATTGTACCACAGATAATTGATGCTAAAAATGTTTGTTTAAACTGGTATTAAATGTCGCTCACTAATTATCTGTATTACATTCACAGAGGCAGTGCATTGCGATTTGTTACCGATATGATCTTATGTTTTCATTTTACATTGGTGTGTCTTTTCCTTTGTTCTGATCAACACACGTGTTGACACACTTATATGAAATACGTCTAACTTTGGCATTAAAGAATGTCCATAGAGTTGTTATGGGGTTCTTGTTGCTATTGTAAGGATTAATGACGTTGTATAATTTCATCTTTGGCATGAGTCAGAATTGATACTGACTTAGTGACCGATACATATCCCCTTGCGTGGATTCATGTTCATCTTGAATTAAAGCTATATTATTTCCATCATAATCGTTGTTTACTTTGTTTTGCTTCATTATTATTGAGAGTTCTGTGTTCTATTGAATTCATATTATGTTTGATACAGTTGCATGTTCAAATGTATCTACTCTGTATTTTGAAGACGGTGACAACATTTAGATTCGAATGACATTTCAAAGACATTCCAAAGGTTAGACTCCAACGAATGTTATCAACTGAATCAAGCACGGTCGTAATGATTGCATTCTTTAACAGTTAGTATAGAACACAATAATACGATTCGTTCATTGTTCAAATTTGCTCCTATTCCGGCTAAACGAAGAACTTAGGTTTTATTCTCGACCTAGTTTCTGGAACTCATAATGGCTATACTTCTGTACACAGTTATTCCTACATGGAAAACTATTCATCAGATTCACTAATATGCGTCTAAATATCTCTCGTCGATATGACTTGACTAACATTTGAATATTATTTTTAAATTATAACTTTCCTGTGGCTTTCCACGCCAGAATCATCTGCCATAATATTTTCCCATTTATTCCATCTTGGACGATTGAGTCCTTAAAATTGCTATTATCACTAAATCGTTCAATTCGTAGGCATCTGTAATTATATTACACTACGGTGAATATAAATTCACTTTAGTTAAACACTTTAACTACGGCATTTCCAAAGCCTTTTAAAATCTCGTCTACAACTACACTTTATTAATGTGGGTATTCCACATATCTATAAACACTGCCGTCAAGCCCAAAGGCTGCACAACGAATCCTCTTGTAACTATGTGGTGATGCGTCATTTAGTCTGCGCTATACGTTTCATTCTACCAGTGATGGGTGCTTCATGTTGCAACAATCATCCTGACTAAAATAAACCTTGCCATGAGAATTCCACGCCATGGAGCGACCATCAACAGAGTATTTAAATCAATTCCATAGTTTTACTGTATGTCACTTTACACTAATCGTTCAGGTTGACTTGCAGCCGTTTGTTTCTTGTATAAACATATAAGGAGGGGAAACATGAGGCTTATAAACAGTAAACAAATAAAGAAGACCAGACAACAGAAAAACAACAGACGTGATGTGGGGGCCATTCGGAAGGTCCTGGTTCGATTCCCGGTAAGCCTTTCATTTCTATTGTTTTTCGATTGTCTGGTCTTTTACCTCTGGTTTTCTCATTGAGTGCCTGATAACATACCTTTGTGTGTTGTTTGTTTATTTATTTACTGTAGTTTCTTGATTTAGTTTAATTATGGACAGTGTGATATACTCTTTATTGTAATTAATTTTTTTTTTCATTACAATGGCTGTGTCGTTGTACTAAATTATTTGTTTATCCTTCAATGAGTTCCTTAATGCAAGCAGCGGTTATATTGTTATTCTTGTAGAGATAAGCCAGACAGATGATTAGGACAACAATGTTGTCTCCGTATTTCCTACGAGATTAATGAAAGATGATTGCAGCTTTGCTAATGTGGCTTTTAATTTCTGTGTCTAGAAAACGTTGATGTCAGACCCATGTATGTGAACTAGTGCACTACTGCCACTTCATAGTTATCGTTAGTGATAATTAGTGCAACATACACCTCCTCACCCAGCACATTTTTTTAGACATGGTGTGGCCAAATTCCGTGCATGCTTGGGAGAAGCGATTCATCAAGATCTGGAGCTAATGTTGACTCTTAGTAACGATTGCATCGTCATCGGCGAACAACACGTTTCGTACAGTGACCTTTCTAATTTTTTTGGTTTTTGCCTTAATCCATGCGACGTTAAACAGTCGGCCATCTGACCTAAACCTATTTAAATGCACCCTTATATTTAAATTTACCACAGCGCAACTACAAGCACTATAAACATTATTGATGTTCTCACACAATGTAAATTCACAAACTACAACATCCCAGTGCAGTAAACACTACATGTACGTAGTGATATTGTCTCCCTTGCCCGGCAGTATTGGTCAACGCTGTCATGAACATAAGAGTTTAATGATGAGGGTATTAAAAGGTATCAAGCTTAGCTCTATAGGGGTCGGAGTGGCTAATAGGTATGGCATCCGCCTCGAGTTCTAGAGTACCCTCGAATCACAGTTCAGGGAATATAATGTATAGAAAAAAAAATTCTTTTCAGAACCAGTTGTACTAATCATGTCATATACTCCCCATTCCCCCCCCCCCCCCACCCCTGGCTTTCTGGGTAGTGAAATCGGATGCCTAGCTTCTCGGATAATGGCGAATAAAAAAGGCAACAAAAATATTTTAATTCACTCAAAACCCAAAAATAATTTTTCAAGGAGTTTATAGCTTACAGTAAAAAAAATGTAACATAAAATTGACAAAAAGCGTGGGACGCTGATTCTGCATGAAATTCACTTCTGCTTTATACTTCATTAGACACTTATGCATAAAATATATGATAATTGCTTTAGCGCCCCATGCTTTTTTGTCAATTTGATGTTACATTGTTTTACGGCAAAGCTATAAACTCCTTGAAAAAGTATTTGTGGGCTTTTAGTGCATTTTAAGCGTTTGTGTGTTTAAAATGTTTTATTTATATTTTTCTTCTTGTTTGTATTAGAAAAATTATGACATACTAAAATATAAACAATATTTATACTTATTGTAAATCTGGTCTACAATTTCTTAATCGATCAATTTCTTTTAATCAATTTCGTCAATTTGAAGGCCATCTAGACACCGAACTCGACTTAAGGCGATGTAACGCACAATACGTACTCTTGAATTTTAAATTAACTTGATTGTGGCCCCTTATTTGTTTACATTTGTTACGAAAAATTTTATTTACCCATAATGTCATAATTACAATTTTAAATTATTAACAATTGACTGATTATTGTATTGTCATCAGGAATACCCAACTATGCCAAGTTTCAGATCATTGCTCATCTTGAAGTGATTGAAAAATCGATTGCGAGATTTGAAGGTGACATTACAAGAAGTTAAATAAAAGCGTGTAAACAAAAATAGGAGGTCTCGTGTGCAAATTGCGCACGTTAATAATCCCACGGCAGTTCGAAATCGTAAAGAGTAGGCCTTTCAGGCCACTGCCCTGGAAAAATTTAAAAATTAGAAACATGGTGTTACGGTGGGATAATTTAGAGGATCATGCATGGACACGCGAATGATAGCAGGTGTTCATTCAGGACATTATTGTCTGTATACATAACAAAAGCCGGTAGGTGAACAGGTCCACGGGAAAACATGGTTGACATTTAATAAACAAAGTCACTTCACAATAGTATCCATCAAGACATCAAAAGTACATTGCAATGGATAAGCGTAGTAGATTATCCCTGGTCCGTCAATAAGGTTCAAACGTTAGGCATCTTTAAGTAGCAATAATATGATAATAATACACTCCTCTCATCTCCACTCAATCTGGCCGTTGTACTAAAGGTTCGGGCAATCCACGAAAACCAAAGTAATGCGGCAGAAGAAATCAGGCCAAACAAAATATTAGTTGCCTCCTTATCTCAAAGTTACTTGTAGTAATTTATGGTATGAACTTCTAGATAAGTTTTGTGAAAAATCTTACACATAACGTGGCGGCCTCCGAAAGTCAACAATGCCACAATATATATATATTTATAAATCACTCTCTATTATCCCGGAGCTCGGAAAAATTACATCTACCTCGGACGCAAACACAAAGACGGAAACCCATTGAATTAACACACTGAACCCCATGACATGTGACAGAAACGTCACTAGTTGACCGTCGCTCAACACGGTTGAATGCCTCGCTCACCACGGGTGGACGATCCGTGCAAACCGTAGTTTGCCTACAGGCGAACACAGTTCCTCACATAAAAATGGAAATGTGCTAGCATGTAGTAACATGCCACACTATTTTATTCGCATCCCAAATCTATCCTTAACACCTACCCACAACAAAAATATTTATAGAATGTGTGATTCCTATATAAACACATTGAGATTCTCGCCGGTGCTACGGAGTTCGTGTACTGTGCTGAGATCCTCCTTGTGTGATCTAAAGGAGGAGATTTGCACTGGTGGTGTTGTCCGTGTGCAATGAAGATAGTCCTTAAAACCAAAACCAAACCAAACCAAGCTTCGCTCAAGATTACTCTTGGCAGAGATATACTGTAAACAGAAGAATGATGCTTCTACTTTAGGGTTCGTCATAGGATTTTAAAACAAGACAAGCACAACAACTGAAATCATCTACGCTGTCATGAACTTTTAATTCTCCCATCCCTTCTGTGAGGAAATACTGACTCATATTGTCTGAGCCCCAAGCTGAAGGTGATTCTGCAAAATCTTAATCTAATAGCTCTATTTGGTTATTTATTTAGAACAATGAGACATACGGGTGCAGACAAAACATTTATTCGGTATTGATTAATTCAACTAAAGCATTACAGCTACAGATAAACATATTTAATAATCACTTATAGTTTAACAACCTAAAAAATAACGTCTTTTATAAAGAATCAAATCGGGTGGCCGTAGCAGGCCTCATGCATTAAAACTGAAATAAATATAAGCGTTGTCAAGCGTATTCAAGACTTATCTAATGTTAATGTCTAACGACGATTATAATTAGCAACTAAAACCACAAACAAAGAGGGAAACAAAAGCCTCGTTTGAGTATTGTGTCTCCTGATATGGGCATCAGGCGACCATCGTTTTCATCCACTACTTCATCTTGTTCAGAAATGTTATCCTCCATTGAGAGTTCATTTCAATCCCATTGAGCTGGATGAAAGTGCTCTTGAGTAGCGAAAGACGACAATGGAGATATAGATATATATATATATATATCTATATATATATATATATATATATATATATATATATATATATATATATATATATATATATATATATATATATCTTCCCTTACAGTCATTACTGACCATTTTTGGTAACTTTTGGTGGCAAGAGGTTAGGTAATTGTACATCAAGCTGTTGCCCATGCAGCGAGACCCACCTGGAAGTCAGATGAACGGATTGGCCGTTACAGTATGACACCAGTAGCAACCGCCTGTCGTCAATAGGATACGGAACTTGCCCTCGTAGACATGCTGAACATATATTAGCTCTAGAATTGCCACAGTTATCCAAGTACGATCGTGTCATCTAAGGAACATAGACCTATTTAATGAGCCATTTGCGGTTTCACCATGAGACAGTGTGAACTTAGACATGCATGGCTTAAATTTGGAGTCAAGCATATGACTACTGGCAGGACCAACCAGATAACTCTCCTGACAGACGTGCGTCTTCTTCGACCATTTCGTCGGGAGGGAGACACCGCTCTGTGCATAGCGGATTCCGGCGGCCACGGTAATATTGTTCTTTCGAGAACCACTGGCCGCCTGCCGACAAGACGTTCCCCTAGTCGGACAGGACGGGCCGAAAGCGACACCAGCTTACTTACTGCCGGCCAACGACTCATTGCGAGAGCAGGGCCTTTTTCGAGACTGTTGTCGAGCCACGATAAGGTGATGCGACGACTTGCTCAAATCACGACCGGGGCTGTGATTTACGACCACTGGAGCCAAACCATTGCTTCGCTAACCGATAAACTGGGAGGACCAGTTACCGGGATCACCACGCGCAGTCTCTCGAGACAGCGACCGCCAGTGCACTTGAGTTCGGTAACGAAAATGCTAACCGCTTACCCAGACACACACACACACACATATATATATATATATATATATATATATATATATATATATATATATATATATATATATATATATATATATATATATATATATATATATATATATATATATATATATATATATATATATAATGAAGCGCATTAAAAACGCACCACTATTATATATACTGATGCCGAGAAGCTGGAAAAAAAAGTGTGGGAATGGATTTTCCCCGTATTTGTCATGAAGTAGAGACCGAATGGCTGCTGGAATGGAAAGTGCATGATTCAACCCACGGGTGTGTGTACAGACTACATGAAAACAATGAAAGTTAAACGTGCAACACGATTCCTAACAGCTATGACCCTGAAAATGTGTACGCGTTGTGGCAGTATACTCGGTATAAAAAGGCCGTTGAGACAAAACACCCAGTACATGTGCTTGAAATGCCACGACTATTTGAAAACAACTGCCAACGAGCCATTGGTATGTTGGAGACCGGAATGAGCTCGCGGGCCATTGCCAGAAGGATGCATTGCCACCACAGCACTATTGTACGTCTCAATGAACGTTACGGAACCACTGGCAGTGCCCAGGATAGACTTCGGAATGGCCAACCACGTGTTACTACCCCTGCGCAAGATCGTCATATTGTGCTGAGTCACCTAAGGAATCGGTCTCTCCCGGCAAGTCAAGCAGCAAGAGCAATAGTGGGTAGACGTGGGCAAGTCTCTCGAATGACAGTCATACGCCGACTCAGAGATACAGGCTTTACTGCAAGACGACCTTATGTTGGGCCAAACTTGACTCACAAACATGGTCAGCAGTGCCTGCAACGGGCAGAGCAACATGTCAGATGGACTAGACTGCAGTGGAATGCTGTCCTAGTGACAGACGAGAGCAGATTCAACATATCATTCGCTGATGGACGTATGCGGATTTGGCGACAGTGTGGAGACGCTTTGCAGATTGCTGTTTTCGTCAGCACAACCGATTTGGAGGTGGCAGTATTCACATTTGGGGAGGATTCAGTTTTCACCATCGCTTGCCTCTTCACGTCTTCCGTGGAAATGTTAATGCTGTGACATATCGAGATGAGGTTTTGGATGCATTGGTTGCTCCTGCGTTCACAAATTATTCAGACTTGCAGCTTCTCCAGCAGGATAACGGACGTGCGCTCACCGCATGCATAACGCAACAGCTCGAAGCTGTTCTTACACGTGAATGGGACTTGATTCCCCGGAATTTCGTTCAGAGAATTGTGCGTTTCATGTGGAGCCGCTGCCAAGCTTGTTTGCAAGCACACGGTGGACATACCAGATACTGAGGATAGTGTAAATGAATTTTTTTATTGGTTCCATTTTTGGTTTTCTCCCTTGCCTGCACAGTATGCAATGAATTTCATAACAATCAAAAGCACAAATTAATGATCAGCATGGATTCATAGTAAAATGAATAAAGATTCCAAATATGTAAACTTGTAAACACTTATATACTACTCTTCAAAAGTCAAGGGCCACCCTATTATTTTCAATACACTTTTATATAAGCGCATAGAATGATTAAATGAAGGAAGTTTTTAGTAAAAATGAGTGCAATATCTTCCTCTGACTGTCCTCAATGCACGTTAAGCATAAAAACAACTCACCGACAACCATGGTGATCACGTGCGATTTGGTTTGCTGACCATAAATTCACATTTTTAATGTTTTTTCAAACTTCCGTAAAACCAAACAGGTGAAGTAATCGTGCTGATTGACATTCCACGTGCAATGGCGACTTTTCGTGAACAGAGTTCACTCTTAATTTGTTTTACAATCAGCAGACTTAGGGTAGTTTCATCACTTGCAAAAACCATGCCACCGAGAAGAAGTCTTGACACCTTACAAAGAATGAGGGCTATAACGTGGGTTGAAAGTGGTTCATCTGCCCATGAGGTTGCTAGACGGCTTGCAGTGTCACACTCTACTATCCAAAGAAGTTTGGAGAGATTTCAGGCCACAGGAAGTGTGGAGGATCGCCACCGGCCAGGTCGCCCTAGATGCACCAATAGACATGATGACCGGTACCTCTTGTTGTCAGCCCTGCGCCATCGAACAGTGACTTGTTCCACTCTAAGATATCAGCTGAGACAAACTGTAAACGTTAATGTCAGTCAAAGCACCATTCGCAGACCTTTACATGAATTTGGACTGGCTGCTCGACGTCATGCAGTCAGAATCCCTCTTACTCCTGCTCATCGCAGAGTCCGTGTTGCTTGGTGTCGCGAGCACATCCGATGGACAAGGCAACAATGGAGTCAAGTTCTCTTCACTGATGAATCTCGCTTCACTGTGTCATTCAATGATGGCAGGATTCGAGTTTGAAGACGACCTGGAGAGCGATTTACTGATGACACAATTCGAGAGGTGGATCGTTATTGTAGAGATTCTGTCATAGTCTGGGGAGGCTTCTACAGACACGACAGGACCCCACTCTACATCATCCATGGCAACTTGACCGGCCCAAGATACCAGAACGAAATCTTGAGACCAATTGTTCAGCCTGCTCTGGAGGCCATAGGTGGTAATGCCATCCTTCAAGATGATAACGCTCGACCCCATCGAGCTCGTGTGGTGAATGAGTTTATTCAGCAACATGGGATCATCAGGATGGCGTGGCCAGCTCATTCACCTGACCTTTCTCCAATTGAGCACCTCTGGGATGTCCTTGTTCGAAGATTGTCAACAAATCACCCCCTGTCAATGGATGTTGCACAGCTGACTGCATTTCTGCTTCAGGAATGGCAAGCTGTTCCTCAGGATACTCTTCGGACCCTTGTGGACTCGATGCGTCTACGCTGTCTTGAATGCCTTGCTGCAAACGGTAGTCATACCCGATTTTGAAATTTCTATTAGTCCAACATCTATTGTGTGACTTTTGAAAAGGTGGGTGACACACTTCACAGCTTCATTGCGTTTGAATGAGTTTTCATTTCTTTACGTGACATGTCAATTTGGTATTCAATAAATGCCGTTTTGACTGATACCAATTACGTTTATATCAGATTTGTTTCATGGTTTCAACCAAGGTTTTTCTAAGTGGCCCTTGACTTTTGACGAGTAGTATATTTACATTTCACACTCATTTCCTGGATTATACAGGTGGTGCATTTTTAATGTGCTTCAGTATATATATATATATATATATATATATATTGTAGAAGTGCAGTCCAATTGTAGAATTCACTACCAGTTCTAAAGTCTATCTGATATTTGAGTACTTACATTACGTGTTCCTTGCTGTCTATGATTTTGTCTAGGAGAAATTGGAAGTCCCTATAGTAGTCTTACGGGTTATTTATACGCCACATTGGGTCTCTTATTTTTCCTTTATGGAGTGCTTATACTGCCCTATTATTCTGAGTATTTGGACGGAGATACACAACTCGGACGATATGATGTCATCTCAATAGTATGCCAGCACACGAGGCTCGGTGTGCAGAAGAGGGAGAGGACGCTGGCTAGGGAGTCCATCGTGAGTCGTTTATGTGAGAGGACGTATGTGTTTGGAGCTGCGAGTGTATACTTCAGTAGTATCGCTTCAGAGTATTCTGTATGATATATCTTATACTCTATGGATTCGTGGATGGCTGGAGCATGACAGGAAGTGTTTTAATCACAGGGGTGTACATTTACAGTCGTTTTGAAGATGTGTAATATTTGAGAGACTGTAGCAGCATAAGGCAATACTGACCAAGACGACATACGGCTATAGTTAATTGATACGTGGAAGATATTGTGTCAGTGCTATTATGGATAGTATCTATGACATTTTATGCAGCAGTGTGTGAAGAGGAGAGGAGCTCGTCACCACGTTTTTCATTGTTAATAAAAGTATGCCGTTTATCGTGCAAAGATGACGTTATTGAATCTATTAATGTTCCATTGTTGGTGATGCTAGAGAGCTTATCGTAATTTCCAGTTACAGTAATCCGAGTCACTCTCACACATACAATTTAGCACCCCACACACAGATCTATCACTGTTAATATCTTCCACGATGTTACTTTCCTGTGGTTGACTATTACAACAAAGTCAATCTCCCGGACATATTTCATCACTGTCCGTGTATTGATCTATAATTAGATTGTCGCCTTCTGACATCCCAGTAAAATGGACCGGGCATTTTGGCACGTCAGGCTTGCAAACTTGTGACAGAATTTGTGCGCTCTCTTCTCCTCTCCTGCAATGTTGAAAAACTTTTGTGTGCGTACTGAATTATATATGTTATTAAATTGTTAGCACATTATTTTCCCTACTGTCATTGTTTACGTTTCATGCTTCGATGCATGACAGGGCCAGACAAGAGTGTTGCATAAAACGTCATTATACCACATTGACTCCAGGTTAAATCGAGTACGAAGTGTTTGCTCAAGATTGCATAATCACTTCCGACACGACCTTTTGGGACAGGTGATTATAGATAAATGCAATCTTGGAAGATATTTGGAGATGTGAGCAGGAAGTGTGATATAAGTCAACTTTGACAACCTTTTACGGATTTCACAACTCTATATATTAGCGATGACTGAATTTGTCAAACGCATGTGTCACGTAGGTTTTATATTCATTTAATTTCCTACATCTTTTTCCTATTCTTTCTCTCGAATTCTCTCTTTATTATCTCTGTATTTCCTTTTTCCTGTATATTTTTCATCCATTCGTTTTGCGAATATTATTTTCATATAATTCGCAAACTTTACCTTTTTCCTTTCTCTAAAACTGAGAATCGCGCTAGGACGATATTACGTAGATGTCAGGGCTGCAGGGCGTCAGAAGGCGTGATAAGTCGGTTCGCTGAACACAGGACGTAGCAAATCGTCTACATTCTCACCGAGCGCGCGAGCTTCTTCTCGGCATTAGTCCCGGTGAGGTGTGATACTTTACATCTGCACCGGTCAGTATCCAGACATTTGTCTGGAAATCCCAAACTGACACGACGCTCACTTGGGCCATGGTCAGCTGTAGTGTGAAAACTGCCCTAAAATGGAGTCAGGCTGTCTGGGATTTGAAACTGACACGCGTACATCGTGGTCAGTAGGTGACAGTTACGACACGCGTTAAGCGGACGTAAATGTTGGGAGTAGGGGGAGATAATTTCGCTTGGCGAAATAAGTTTGGGCCCTTTGTCTGATTTTAAGATATTGGCCAAGTTTGAAACTTTAATTTCATTCTCGCTCATAGACTCCACAGTAGATAGGTCGCTCGAAAACAGAATAGCTGTTAGCGAAGATCTCAGTTTGTTTCGGCAATTTGTCGAACTTCTAGACTTCCAGAAATATTTTCAGCATTTTTATTCTTAAGTTGTGCGACTACCTGTAATTCTGTGGTTGAGGTAATTAATATGATAGATATATAGATTTTGTGAGTGTTAAAGTGTTAAATCGCTTAATTCATTTTAATCTATTTCTTTAGCGCAGAAGAGAAATAAAGTGGTAGGCTATTATATTTTCTAGGGAAGCATTCAGTGGAAAGCAGAATAAAATTAAAATTTCTAGCTTATAACGGCAATTGTAGCTATTTATAAATTTAATTTAACTGCTAATACTCAGTCGAGTGTATTTTTCTAAACTAACGTATAAACTCTAGAATCCAGCCTCATGAATGGTGACGGAATACGCACGTGTTCTTAATTTATGAGGATTGCTGATTTTTTAAATATAACTTACGTCACGGGAAGTTTAAATGATAAGCAAAGCTCTCTGCTTGCAAGTTTAAATGTAAGTTTTAACCAGTACAGATTCTGTTTATTATATTATATGTGTTATTTTTCCTCCACACAGTGAAAGTTTTGGGGTGACCCTAACTTTACCAGCACCTAGTAGTAGTTTCCATACTTGTGAAGAAATAGACAGTCCTTATTTTGAACCACGTGGGTTTTCTCAAGTAACACTGATCTGACGGTGCAAGTTAGACAGAAATACTAATATCCCTATAACGGGTTTTCAAAGACTGTAATGATAAATACTGGACCTTGGAGCCAGCACTTAATTTCTTCTAGAAACTCTATATAATTTGCTGCCTGGTGGCGTGAATATTAACAATCATTTCCCGACTAGATTATATCTTGTGGACAAATCTGTGGTGTGACTAAAGTGAATCCTATACTGAGGGAAGGCACCGACCTGACATTCATCATTTTTTTGAAACCTACGCTATTGACACTGTGCTCTGCTAACTCCCGCGCCTGGAATAATTGTTAGGTGACTTAATCAGACATTTGAACAAATTTGCATACCCAAGTAGTCGTTCCCGGAGACTCCAAGTTAAATACGTCTTTTGGAACTGGGGACTTCTTGGCAGAAGACTGCATTTTTTGAGTCTGTGTAAAAATCTAAAAATCAATGTGTTCCAAGAGGCAGCGAGCAAAGTCGTGAGTACCTGAATGAGAAGCCATGGCGGAATGAATGAGTGTACGCTGGTCTGAGTGATATTTTCACTATTATATCTTTGACACCCTGTTGCTGTCCTATTTTTTTTCCCAATCTGCATAATTTGTTGCTAAGGCTAGAGTTCTTGTGTTTTTGTCTTAGGTTAAATCAGATTTTTTTTTTTCAAACTCTGTGCATATAATTACGAGATAAAACAAAGAAAAACTCTTAGACTCAAACCCTATGTATCTGTGACTCTGGCGCCATCATCTGGTCTCTTAACGGGGCCGGGCTAAACCTAGAGTTAACACTATAACGGGGTTATCATCCTTGCAACATTTCCTTGATTTTTTATGACTATGTGTATATGTATTTTCCTTGATGTACTTTCTTTGATGTTGTGAGCCGATTTTTCCTGATAATAAAATCGCTCTTGAACTTAATAATCGTGTTTGGTCAGCTCGTTCTAGATAATATATATATCATTGTTATAGTTTTCCCACGTCTGTGTGTTTACCTGTCGTCACGTGTATGTGCGTGCCTGTGAGTGATAGAAATATACGTAATATGTATATTGGTGTAGTCTGTCTGACGCTGTAACAACTGTTGTAGAAGATAGGTGAGAGAGAGAAGAATTCTTTTCGCTTTCAGAGACAGCCACTATATCAAATCTATCATCTCACGTGTGTGGAAATTCTATTACCTTTCACTAACTCTCACTGAGTCTATCACCTATTCAAACCTATTCAGAAGGGACCAAACCTAGTCTTAATTCTCCTATCGGAAATCTACGACAAATGGGGACTCGTTTCCGGTCTTTGAACTTAGAATAGGAAGACGAGTACGACAAACGTGGACTCGTCTATCTGGATTTTGTATTTAAGATTCTTATTCTGATATAGAGTAAGAGTGTGATGTCTTGTGAGTTGTTATATCTTTAAATAATTACCCCCTAGACTAGCGATCTGTTTACGGGCGTGCTGACCACACAAACTAATAAGTTTTTTTTCCACAGCATCTTTGAATAATATACATTTTGGTTACAGGTTGATTTTGTCGGGATATATGTTAACTGCTGATTGTAATACTAAATGCTGGTAAAGTGGTGAGTGTATAACATTCACTGGGTACTGAGGCAGAACGGCGTTTGAACTAAGTTAAGGAGTGTGTTTCGGACTTTTTTTGTCCAGATTAATTCCCTCCCTTACCCGATCTGACTTCAGGGGCGAACTTATAGTGGATTTTTAAAAATTAAGGGATTATTTTTCTCTTTAATTTTTGCAATATTCTTTTGCTTTTCCACTGTAGCAACTTATTTTTCAGTTGTAATCTTAACTACCATTTATTTGGCGTAGTCGTGTTTTGCATTGAGTGCTTTATTGCCGATAATAGCAGCTATAGTTAGATTTTATTTTGGAGGAGGTATCCCAGGGTTAAATATATCATCTTTTGATTTTTGGTAATTTTTTTTCTCGTAAGTGGTAGGAACCAGTGTATCCTTTTTCCTATTTTCTTTCTCCAATAGTCTCAGTCACTGACCTAATATGGCCGAGAGAGCAAAGCTTAGACAGCTTCTCAGGGACGAAGCGAGACAAGAAGGTTTGGACGGAGAGGAAGCGAAAGCTTTTGTCAGAGACGAACTTGAGAGATATGATGCGGAGAGGAAAGCAGCTGAAGCTAAAGAGGAAAAAGAAGAAGCTAGGAGGAAAGAAGAAGCAGCCGAAGCTAAAGAGCAGAAGAAGATGGACGAGGAAATGGAAATCCGCAGGGAGAGAGAAAAAGAGAAGGAGAGACAGCATGAGAAGGAGAGGGAGGAGAGACAGCATGAGAAGGAGAGGGAGGAGAGAGAGGAAAGAGAGAAGGAGAGACAACATGAGTTGGCTCTTAAAGCTCTAGAACTTCAGAGCCGTGGGGCTGCCTCTACCTCCAGCAATGGAGAGTCTTCTCCTCATTCTTCCTTAACTGACCCTGCTAACACTCAATCTCTTCAACTAAATGCTATGTCTTTCACTCTTGAATCTTTTCCTTGTCCAAATGAGAAGATTGACACATGGTTAGAAAAATTTGAGAAAATTGCAACTCTGTACGGTTTAGAGAGGTCGCGTTGGAATATGAAACTTTCCCAGGCCCTAAAAGGTTCTGCTTATGATGTTTATTCTAAGCTGGAAAGTAGCCAACAAGACGACTACGATGTGTTGAAGAAAGCGTTACTGGAGCGCTTTGAAATGAACGCTCGCAAGTTTTTGAAACTGTTTCGCAACAGCCGGAAAGAGAATTCTGAAACTTTTCACCAGTTCTCATCTCGTCTTAAGGGATATCTAACAAAGTGCCTTGAGCTTTTGCAGCTCCCCTCTACCTATGAAGGTCTTGAGGAACTTGTTCTAACTGAACAAATAAAGAACACTTTGTCTGCTGATACCCGGAGATTTCTCGCTGAGCAGGGGGCAGAAAAACTTGAAGACATTTTGGAAAAGTCTGAGCGTTATCACAATGCGCTGGCTGAACTACCGGCCACAAAGCGGAAACCGACAGAGGAGCATTTTCGAAAACATAACCTAGAGCAATCTTCTCAGGCTTCTAACCAAAACAACCGCAGAGAAACTGGACCTCAAAACCCCCCTCCTGAAAAATCCAAGTTCTACAAGAACAAGTACCCCAACCACCCCAAACAGTCTGATCAACCCGACCGCCCTACATGGCAGCATAGCCAGAAAGGACAAGGTGGCAAAGGGAGAACCCCCGAGCACGGGACATATGATCAGACCGAGCACACCGAGCCGAAACGCATCGGATGCTTATTGACAGTCTCGCAAGGCGGAATTATTGACAGTGATTCCCAACCTGTTGGGGATAGACCCTCAACGCGAGGTACTGTTACTTTGAACGGTTCTCAAACTTCTTGCTTATTTGACACGGGGCTTTCTTACGATTGCATTGTTGCCAGAAACCTGGTTAAACCCGGTCAAGAGACAGGAGAGACCGTCAAACTTTGTGGAGTTCGTAAGAGTGATGCACCTACAGCGCTTCCCATCGCATTGGTGGAGATACACTCTGACTTTGTCAGAGGTGTGATCAAAGCGGCTGTTATGGATGACCCCATCTACCCAGTCATACTTGGCGGGAGATACGTGTGTATTGGGAAACCGGAAGAGCCGATTGTGGCAGCAGTAACTACAAGAGGGCAAACCAAAAAGGAACGGGAGCCTGCGCCAAATTTGTTACCTATGGAACTTAAAGAAGCGCAATACAAGGACCCTACTTTGGCACCCTGCTTTAGGAAACTGCCCATGGCTAAGGAACCCAAACAGCACGGGGACATTTTTTCTGAGGACGGCGTACTTTATCGGAGAACGGGCAAGCCTGAGCAAGGTTACAACCAGCTCCTAGTACCGAAACAGTACAGAAGCCAAATCCTAGAAATGGGGCACTCTCTTCCCTTTAGCGGACACATGGGACAGAACGCCACAAACCAACGTATAACCACTCATTATTGGTGGCCAGGAGTAAACACTGATATTATCAGGTACGTCAAATCCTGTGCCCAGTGCCAACGGGTACCACCCAAGCAACGGACACCCCCAGTCCACATGGGTGAAATGCCAATAATGGGAACACCATTCGAACGGGTAGTGATCGACATTTTAGGGCCTTTCGAAAGGACTAAAAGAAGGAACAGGTTTATCCTGACCTTAGTCGATACATGCACTTTATGGGCGGAAGCTATCCCGCTAACATGCGCAGATGCCAAGCATGTCGCAGAAGCCCTCGTGCAGATTTTCACTCGGTTGGGATTCCCTCAGCAAGTGTTGACGGATAATGGATCTCCATACCGAAACCTGTTGATGGATGAGATCGTTAAGATCTTGAGGACCCAGCACATCCACACTAAGCCATATACTCCGGCCGGAAATGGGCTCGTGGAACGTGCTAATGGAAACCTCACCATGATGCTAAGTAAGCTGGCACAAGTGAAACCTGAAGATTGGGATCTCTGTATTCCTGCAGCATTATTTGGCTACAGAGAATCTCCTCATACTTCCACAGGATTTCCGCCAGCTACACTCTTATTTGGCAGACCCATTAAGGGCCCGCTTGAAGCCTTACTTCAGTCTCTGACAGACGAGAAGGCGGATGAGACAGTCGTCTCAGCAAGTAAATATGTGTCGGTTTTAAAGGAAAGGTTGAAACTAGGGTGGGACCTAGCAACGACTAACTTTAAGCGAGCTCGCACAAAGCACGCTAACCGATACAGGAAAGTCGCGGAAGAGAGAGAACTGGAAGCAGGAGAGAAAGTTTTGGTGTTACTCCCTACTGAGAACAACCAACTGAAGATCGGATGGCAAGGGCCGTTTACCGTCCTGAAAAAGATTTCTAAGGCTAACTACCAGATCTCTATTGAAGGAAAGGAGAAGGTTTTCCATTTAAATCTCTTAAAGAGATACTTGGAAAAACCAGTGCCAACCTCCGACCATCTCCTGACGATCGCCAAAACTGACGAAGATGACGATAGTGGCAGGGATATTCCACCGCTATCACAGGAAATCTTTCAAAAATGTCAGAAGCGGCGACGCTCTTTCAAGCGCGCATATGAGACATTCCAGTGGAAGGAAACTTTGAGGAGTGGACTTGAGTAGGAATTGGACAGAGATGGAGGGGAAGAGGAGAGGGAAGAAGACAGACACCCTGAAGCTACGGTTATAGGAAATTAAACTCCATAACGTAGACATGGAGTGCTTCCATATCTTAAAGGGGGGAGGCTCTGTCACGTAGGTTTTATATTCATTTAATTTCCTACATCTTTTTCCTATTCTTTCTCTCGAATTCTCTCTTTTTTATCTCTGTATTTCCTTTTTCCTGTATATTTTTCATCCATTCGTTTTGCGAATATTATTTTCATATAATTCGCAAACTTTACCTTTTTCCTTTCTCTAAAACTGAGAATCGCGCTAGGACGATATTACGTAGATGTCAGGGCTGCAGGGCGTCAGAAGGCGTGATAAGTCGGTTCGCTGAACACAGGACGTAGCAAATCGTCTACATTCTCACCGAGCGCGCGAGCTTCTTCTCGGCATTAGTCCCGGTGAGGTGTGATACTTTACATCTGCACCGGTCAGTATCCAGACATTTGTCTGGAAAATCCCAAACTGACACGACGCTCACTTGGGCCATGGTCAGCTGTAGTGTGAAAACTGCCCTAAAATGGAGTCAGGCTGTCTGGGATTTGAAACTGACACGCGTACATCGTGGTCAGTAGGTGACAGTTACGACACGCGTTAAGCGGACGTAAATGTTGGGAGTAGGGGAGATAATTTTCGCTTGGCGAAATAAGTTTGGGCCCTTTGTCTGATTTTAAGATATTGGCCAAGTTTGAAACTTTAATTTCATTCTCGCTCATAGACTCCACAGTAGATAGGTCGCTCGAAAACAGAATAGCTGTTAGCGAAGATCTCAGTTTGTTTCGGCAATTTGTCGAACTTCTAGACTTCCAGAAATATTTTCAGCATTTTTATTCTTAAGTTGTGCGACTACCTGTAATTCTGTGGTTGAGGTAATTAATATGATAGATATATAGATTTTGTGAGTGTTAAAGTGTTAAATCGCTTAATTCATTTTAATCTATTTCTTTAGCGCAGAAGAGAAATAAAGTGGTAGGCTATTATATTTTCTAGGGAAGCATTCAGTGGAAAGCAGAATAAAATTAAAATTTCTAGCTTATAACGGCAATTGTAGCTATTTATAAATTTAATTTAACTGCTAATACTCAGTCGAGTGTATTTTTCTAAACTAACGTATAAACTCTAGAATCCAGCCTCATGAATGGTGACGGAATACGCACGTGTTCTTAATTTATGAGGATTGCTGATTTTTAAATATAACTTACGTCACGGGAAGTTTAAATGATAAGCAAAGCTCTCTGCTTGCAAGTTTAAATGTAAGTTTTAACCAGTACAGATTCTGTTTATTATATTATATGTGTTATTTTTCCTCCACACAGTGAAAGTTTTGGGGTGACCCTAACTTTACCAGCACCTAGTAGTAGTTTCCATACTTGTGAAGAAATAGACAGTCCTTATTTTGAACCACGTGGGTTTTCTCAAGTAACACTGATCTGACGGTGCAAGTTAGACAGAAATACTAATATCCCTATAACGGGTTTTCAAAGACTGTAATGATAAATACTGGACCTTGGAGCCAGCACTTAATTTCTTCTAGAAACTCTATATAATTTGCTGCCTGGTGGCGTGAATATTAACAATCATTTCCCGACTAGATTATATCTTGTGGACAAATCTGTGGTGTGACTATATGTGTTATTTTTCCTCCACACAGTGAAAGTTTTGGGGTGACCCTAACTTTACCAGCACCTAGTAGTAGTTTCCATACTTGTGAAGAAATAGACAGTCCTTATTTTGAACCACGTGGGTTTTCTCAAGTAACACTGATCTGACGGTGCAAGTTAGACAGAAATACTAATATCCCTATAACGGGTTTTCAAAGACTGTAATGATAAATACTGGACCTTGGAGCCAGCACTTAATTTCTTCTAGAAACTCTATATAATTTGCTGCCTGGTGGCGTGAATATTAACAATCATTTCCCGACTAGATTATATCTTGTGGACAAATCTGTGGTGTGACTAAAGTGAATCCTATACTGAGGGAAGGCACCGACCTGACATTCATCATTTTTTTGAAACCTACGCTATTGACACTGTGCTCTGCTAACTCCCGCGCCTGGAATAATTGTTAGGTGACTTAATCAGACATTTGAACAAATTTGCATACCCAAGTAGTCGTTCCCGGAGACTCCAAGTTAAATACGTCTTTTGGAACTGGGGACTTCTTGGCAGAAGACTGCATTTTTTGAGTCTGTGTGAAAATCTAAAAATCAATGTGTTCCAAGAGGCAGCGAGCAAAGTCGTGAGTACCTGAATGAGAAGCCATGGCGGAATGAATGAGTGTACGCTGGTCTGAGTGATATTTTCACTATTATATCTTTGACACCCTGTTGCTGTCCTATTTTTTTTTCCCAATCTGCATAATTTGTTGCTAAGGCTAGAGTTCTTGTGTTTTTGTCTTAGGTTAAATCAGATTTTTTTTTTTTCAAACTCTGTGCATATAATTACGAGATAAAACAAAGAAAAACTCTTAGACTCAAACCCTATGTATCTGTGACTCTGGCGCCATCATCTGGTCTCTTAACGGGGCCGGGCTAAACCTAGAGTTAACACTATAACGGGGTTATCATCCTTGCAACATTTCCTTGATTTTTTATGACTATGTGTATATGTATTTTCCTTGATGTACTTTCTTTGATGTTGTGAGCCGATTTTTCCTGATAATAAAATCGCTCTTGAACTTAATAATCGTGTTTGGTCAGCTCGTTCTAGATAATATATATATCATTGTTATAGTTTTCCCACGTCTGTGTGTTTACCTGTCGTCACGTGTATGTGCGTGCCTGTGAGTGATAGAAATATACGTAATATGTATATTGGTGTAGTCTGTCTGACGCTGTAACAACTGTTGTAGAAGATAGGTGAGAGAGAGAAGAATTCTTTTCGCTTTCAGAGACAGCCACTATATCAAATCTATCATCTCACGTGTGTGGAAATTCTATTACCTTTCACTAACTCTCACTGAGTCTATCACCTATTCAAACCTATTCAGAAGGGACCAAACCTAGTCTTAATTCTCCTATCGGAAATCTACGACAGCATGTGTCATGGAGAATACGGCATGAGAAAAAGTTTTCGTAACATGTACCTTGAATGTATTGGCAGGAATTTGAGGCGCCAATAAACAATCGCTCTGATTGGGAGTATGCCAGAAAACGCCATGTGTAAGCGTGGGCCGGAAACCTATGATGTAACGTAGAAAAAGTTTGACATACGGCACTGCATTCCAGAAAACATCAACGTAGGCCTCTCGGATCTTGCCACAGAAAAGAATAGAGTTTTATTCTAAGTTTATAGGACTGGACAAAAATGATTAAGAGCATATCTGTACATCATTTCAAAACTCACCAATATTAATACGGAACCCTGTATTCTATAGGACCACTCACAAGTCGCAGGGTGATTCTGAAATAGAAATAACAGCAGGCGTGTTTTAAGCTGCCTATACTATTCTACTGAGGAAGAAGTGTAAGAGTTCTCAATTATTGAGTTTGTAGTACCAGTACGAAGCAACCCAATTAATTGCGGTACAACCCGTATAGACCATCTGATGTATTACTAGATTGTGGTTCGAAGCTTGAGGTCGAGACCTACAAATTCTTGCCTTAACCCAGAGAGCTTACGTTCTGAAATGATCTGGAAACGTACCATTCACCTCAGAGACGAATCTACGAAAAAGCAGCATCGGCACTTCAGCATTTTGGCAAGTACCAATTTTAACATTAAAAAACAACCGAACTTTAGTTTGCTAAATTCATCACACCTAAAGACTTTTCGGTGAACAAACCTAATTATTCTTCATAATCACCAGTCATATTTATTCACATTTGTTTCAAAATATGTGATGATTAAATTTGTATATGTTGATTTTGAATAATTCATATTTGTATTTATCATTACAGAGAGAAAAGCATACGTATGATCAAGAACCCCAAATATATATTCATATACATATGTATGTATATATATATATATATATATATATATATATATATATACATATATGTATATATATATATATATATATATATATATATATATGTATATATATATATATATATATATATATATATATATATATATATATATATCAGGCTAATAAGAAGAATATTGCTGAATTAAATACGCTGGGTGCTTGAACGAGTTAAATCACTCAATTGTTATACATCTTCACAAAAGGCTGTGCGACAGTTAAAAAGTTAACGTGCTCAGACCCACTAAGCATTGTTCTTGACATCTGAAATATCGTTTGGGAACGCTCTCGAGGTAGAAGCAGCATTATCCTTCTATCTACAACTCTTCCAAGAGTAATCTTTGACACCTTTGAAGATCCACATTAGAAACTCTAGGTTTTGGTTACTGTTTAAACAATCCTGCAGAGAGCAAGGGGAGGCAACCCGTGACCATCTGTTGTCTCGTCTTGGACAAGTTTGATAAATGAATGTGTGCTGCCAACGTGGGATTACTGAATTCCGCCGTGACAATACTGGGTCCTGCCCTGGATTATAGAACCTGAAAATTCGCCTAGACGAAAACCACTGACGAAAAGCATCTATCTGATGTGAATGTTATAATGCACATCCTTGGAATTATGAATGTATTCATTTATTTTTATTAGAGACATGAATAAATTATCAAAATATCAAGATTTACTGCAAAGAGCAAGGGGAGGCATCCCGTGACGATTTGTTGTCTCGTCTTGGAAAAGTTTGATAAATCAATGCATATCCTTTGAATTATGAATGTATTCTTGTCTTTGTATTAGAGACATGAATAAATGATCAAAATGTCAGTTCTTACTAACCTTTAAAGGTACGGTAATACACAAACATCTCTCTATCGTAATCATGGCGGTGATACAACTGCTAACACGGGTAAATGCAAAATTTGGTATTGCTGATCTCAGGTACATGACTTCCAAGGAGTCGAAAGAGATTTACTGGAAGAGTATTGTCAGTTAGATTATAGAAAGATATGATCATACGTTTGCCATAATAAATAAATAAGAAGTAAGTTGAAATACTCGTTTCTAAAGAGACTAATTTAATAAGTGCTCAAAAGTAAATTTTCTCTAAAGTAATTTGTAAAAGTGAAAAATATTCGGTAGTTCCATGTTGAGGCCTATTTTTTGTTCTGGTTAAGTTATTTTTTTTTTGTCAGCTACTTACTTGTAATTGAAAGCTGCTAATTTTATATTGCATGTTACTTAAATGTTGCTAAAGAGATGGGTTTATCGGGCCGAGATTTAGTTGACTTTGTTGAGAAGTCTGTAGAAAAAATTAGGGACAGGGCAGAGAAAGCCGCCACCCGAGAGGAAAGAAAATTGGATAGAGAACATGAGAAAGCTAAAACAGAGAAAGAAGATGACTAATTTTCCTTCGTAATAATAATATTCCGTATATGGGTCGTCCACAAATGACGTTAGACATTGAATGGATAGGGTGGCGACAATTGTGTGATGATCGTTGACGATATGCAAAGAAAGGGGTTGAAACAAATATGACGTTACGGATTAAAAAAAACAAACTCATTTTTAAATTATGCATTTACTTATTGTTTTATCTAATGTAATAACGCACCATCAATCAATCAATAGCCCTTAGCTCAGCGAGAAAAGGCCTTCAACAAAAACATGACAAATCCTCCTGCCACGTGCCGATAGTTGAATTTTCTTTCTATGTGTTCTTCACCAGTTACACTTATGTCTCCAGTTCTCTTCTCCATGTGTTTTTAGTCTACCTCTGCCTCTCTTTCCATGGGGATTCCGGAACAAAGACTGTCTTGTAATGCTATCAACAGGTTTCTTCATCGTGTATAATATCCAACGCCAGAGTCCTTCACTTATCTCCCGCTAGACTGGCACCAGTTTGGCTCCCGTCATGAGCTCCACGTTTGTGATCCTGCCGCACCATTTCAATTGCTTTATTCCACACAAGCACACATCCACGAATGTCTAACTTTTTTGTTCTTGTTTTTTTTTTTGTTCTTCATATTTCAGAGCCATACAATAGGGCCGACTTGACATTTAAGTTAAAGATTTTTATTTTCGTGTTGGACCTGATTTCTCTTGATCTCCATGCTTCCAAAATGCAATGATAACTCCTCTTGCCTTTTGTATTCTATTTTTGGTACTATTGTCTCTCCCTCCATCTTTGTCTATTTTGCTGCCAGGATGTGTGTACAATTGTACATCTTTCAGTGGGGTTTTTTTCAAGTTCATGTCTTGCATTTAATCTCATTATCTTTGCCTTTTCACTGTGTTTTTTCAGACCCAATTGCTGTGAACTCTCCTCAAGTATTTTGATGTCTTGCATCTGATTATGGTTATGGGACAAAAGAGCCAAGTCATCTGCAAAAACTAGATCGTAAAACTGTTTAGTCAGATTCCGCTGGATTCCATTTCTGTTGTGTGATGTTGATGTTTTCATAACCCAAAATATTGCTAGTAAGAAAACAAAATAGATACAAGAGGCATGCCTGTCTCACTCCCACTCTAATTACAAACGGTTCTGTGTTGTCCTTCATTAAGACCTCTGCATTGTCGTGAGAAATTCTAATCCACATATCTAAATTAAAAAGTAAATGTAAAGCCTAACGAATTAATTCAATGAAAGGAAAGAAGACTGGTGAAGAACAGTGCCGTCACTATAGCTTACGCCTGTGTTAATAGAACGTCATGCTAGTTAAACAAGAAATCCCACTTTTTCTATACTCCGTCGGCATAAAACTACACGCGTTTCTAAAAATACAACTAGTACTGTGTTTCTTAGAAAACCTTGAGATACGCAAGCTGCTTAATGACCTAGATACACAAATACTAGCATTAATGTCATTATATACACTGCGTAATGAAAAGACAGATAGACTTAGGATAGAGAGAGAGAGAGAGCGATGTACGAAGGAACGCATGCAACACTAACACGCCGTCTCGCGATATAAAATTAATGCCACCCTCCCCGCGTAAGGCATGAAGCACTAACTTTTTTTCAAATAAACAGTGATAAAAAACACTACCAATACACGGATTGGTTTTGAAAACCTGTTTAATGCTTATTAGGAAACATGACATTCTACTGTTTTATGTCTGAAATCCTGACATTAGTCTGACAGTACAGAAGACACCCCATAGTATGGAAGTGAGGAGGTGGTAACAGCACGACTATCCTAGAAGAAAATACATATTTTGAACGCAGCCACTTAGCTCCATTAAAACTTATATATTTGGGTGCCTCAGGACTTGCTGACAAAGAATATGTTATGTGTTACGCAAATAGTTTAGCAATTAACAAATTATAGCCAAAATAAAATAGTGAGGTTGTCTGACAGCACCAAATCATATTTGCTCAGTGGCATGTTTTGAAACCACTATTTTACGGGAAATAGGCCAACAAGTTAAATCCGATTTTATTGGCTAGAAGAATATGTAAGCCTAAACATGATTAGTCGATTGCAGATACTATTTTTGGTTGTTAATAGAAACGATAGAAAGGGTACTTATTTTTTTTTCAAATGTTTTTGTAAACATGGTCCCATTGGCCAGACCATTTAATATAGTCAATTAGGAGCGTCAGTTCAGTGCCACTTTTTGAAAATTCAATTTGTAAAAGCAAGTGCGTTGAGATCCAGCTCATATTTTTCTAAATAAAAGCCTGGGACAGAGGCAGATCGGAATTGTGCCATAATTCATCGCCAGTCAACGTATTTGTTTATTATTTCCATGAATTGTGGTAAGCTAGACATTTGATATCTTTTGATGAAAATTGAATGTGAATTGATAATTTATGTCTGTATCTGTGTGTGGTTCAGTAGCAAACATGAGGCAAAGCCTAGATATTGCTCCAACCTGAACAAAACTTGTCGGAGAAAAGTATAACTGCATGGAATTGCCAAATAGTACTATGACACCTATCTTATTGAATATAAGGAAATAATGCTGGAATTGCAGAGGCGTTGTAAACCCTTAGGGAGAGGAATACTGGTGAATGTGGTTACATGAGAAGCTAACAGTTGGTCTACCGCGCTGAACTCGGTGTTTGTTATGTATTGTGCTCAGTGTGGAAATAGATTATAAATTAGTTCTGAAGTAGGAGGTATAACCTTCTTGTTTCAGGGACAGTGGTACTAACATATTAAAGCAGCACCTGGTCTGAGTTATGCTGAATCCAGAGGCTGGTAGCAGACTCCTTGGTCAATATATCGACCAGTGTTGGTTCTCAAGAATACGGTGAAGCAAGCGAGCAGTGGAGACTGTTTCCTGCCGCCCACACAGAAGATAAGAGTCGTTGACCAGAGCAGCTCAATCTTATGTACCCCCCCCCCCTCTATAATTGACAGTATATTAAATAAAGAGGGACAAGTAATTGTTTCAAATGACAGGAACTGTGAACTTTTCCAATACTATTTCCACCAGAAGCAAACACTTGAAGTCGTGATGACACACAACCACCTAGCTTGAAAAAGCCAGTATTACCTCATAGTACTACATCACAACTTACACACATATGATAATAATAATAATATATGTCAATACCAAGATCATATCTATAAATTGTGTACATACAACTTGTAATTACATTTGTTTGTGATTCCTGGTTCACTTTGTAGTTGAATCAGGAGATCTAATATTTGAAGAAATTAATACATATATTTTTAAACTTTAACACTTGACTCATTTAAGATAGTCTTATAGAGTGTTCTATGTATGTGAGTGTCACAGTGTTGTAAAGTATTGTGGATTAAATTAAATTGTTTATCTGTCTGTTGGTTGTTGTGAACATACACTTCATCATTATCATAACCCTAGACATTCAACGTAGTCATCACCATAGCCCAGAATAAGTATGGCTGAGGTCTAAATGTGGTAGCAAAGTAAGGTTATCTGTAAAACACTACACCTATTAGATACAGATACCTTCACAGCTGATCTCAGTCAGTACACTAAGTCCCCTATAAATATTTATATCATCCCACTTTAGCACATGCATGTTATGTCTTCTTAAGTCTTCTTTAGTAAATTAATGATCGTCATGGGAACTCCGTAATGCCTTTATAATTTCCAAAGTTATTCTATGTATACACTGACAAATGCCTTTTCATAGTCCACTAATCGTATGTATAGCGGTGAATTCCATTCCAGACTTTGTTCAACTATAAACGCCACATATTGAGAATAATAGTTGAATTTGCACTATATAAAACCCAATGCAGACTAAATAAACCGTAGTATTCATTAAAATTAGATTAGAAATAGAAAACAATACCACGTTGTCACTATCTCGACAATAGTTAATGAGATTAAAGACAACAAACGTTTAAACTATTGTCTATTCAGTGTTGTTCGTCTTCAATTACACATCACTAGATACAAGTATTCAGGCCTTTATTCGGTTTATACTTGTTTATAGAAAACTTATATTAGTGATTGCGTCTGTAAATTGTTCAGATTGTTTACGGGTTCTATATACCATAGTTGTGTTGGGGTCGTGAGAACGACCTCAGCCAATGATGCACTTCTTTGGGAGGTGCAAAATTGGCTGTGCTTCTTTTCGCGATTTACTTTCACAGCAAGGCAATGGCGCTGTTTGGGCGGTCTTCGATTCGATTAACCCGTTAGCCTATCACTTGTATTTCATTTCTGTTGTCTGGTATTCTGCTATACACCAGACGAGTCTTGTTAATTGCCTTTATTTATGCATTTACTTATTTATGTACTACTCACAGGAGTAATTTATCACTGTCACATAGGGAGTTATGTTCTATAAATTGTCTACATTTTCCTCTTTCTTCCACTCGGGTCCTCTAATTTTTTCTGTCACTCTTTACCCTTTTTCATATATAATATTTTTCCGCATTTGTTAGTTTGCGAATAATATTTTCTTTTCCCATTCGATATTTTACCGTCTTTCTTTCTCATGCTGACTGAAACTCGATTACATAGATGTCAGTGAACGAAGCTGTGACTTTCGCTTCTATCAGACCCGAAATGGCAGACAGTTGTCTGAATTTTCCAGCGAACACGCGCGGTTGCTTCGGGCTGAGCGCTCAGGTAGGCGTTAAAACTGTCACCTACACGACGTAGAGCAGACATATAGTCTGGGAAAACGTAGCTCTCGGGAAACTTTCCTAGCGTGAAGTGTGATCTGTCACCGCCTCCCCCGCTCAGAAATGGAAATCGGGAGAGGAAGGTGCCAAGACACTCCGGGGCAGTTACGACATGCTTCTAAGTGAAACGTAGGTGTTATGAGAAGGGGAGAGATCAGGGTTGGGGAAATAGTTCATCCTTTGTCTGTTTCAGATATTAAACCTAGTTTGAAACTTTATTTTCATTCTTTCTCAATAAATCGCAGTAGACAGGTGGTTCGCGAAGAGTAGAGCTGTATAAGCGAAGTTTCTTAGTTTGTTGCGACAATTTGTCGAACTTCTAGACTTCCATAAATATAAGCGTATAATTCTTAATTTTGCGATATCCTGTAGTGCTGTGTTTGAGGTAAATATATTATTATCTAGTATTTTGTGAAGTGATTGAGTGTTAAATCGCCGATTTCATTTTAAACTAGTTTTGTGTGCAGAGTGAATATTTTGATAGTTTGTTATTTCTTTAATCGACGAGTTGCAGTGGAAATACAAAATAAATTATATTTTTTTAGCTTACTAAACAAGTAGCTGAAATGAGTTTAATTTAACTGTTAAATACTCAGTCGAAACTGTTTTAATAACTAACTTATAAATGCTAGACGCGACATCAGTGAGTAGTGACGGAATACGCACCATATTCCTAATTCCTGATGATCGATTTTATATAACTTATTTCACCGGAAGTTTAAATAATAAGTCAAGCTGTAGGCTTGCTGTTTTAAATGTAAGTTATACTGAGTACATATATGTAAATTATTTGATATGTGCTTTTCCTTTTATACAGTGAAATACTGGGGTGACCCGAACTTTACCAGCATTTAATAAGAGTTCATACTTGTGAAGAAATAGACAGTCCTTATTTTGAACCACGTGGGTTTCTCAAGTAACACTGATCTGACAGTGCAGAGGCAAACAGAGTTAGACAGAAATACTATATCCCACAAACGGGTTTTCAAAGACTGTAATGATCAATACTGGGCCTGTGAACCAGATCTTAATTTCTTCCATAAACTCTACGTAAATTTTCTGCCTGGCGGCGAGAATAATTACAATCAATAACATTACTTTCCGACGTTGTTGACAAGTGAGTGGGGAACTAAGATTTTTCTGTTTGAGAGAAGTTGTCCACCGGTCATCTTCCTAATTAAGGGAAACTTCGTGTTCTGACATTTTGTGCTCGTTTAAGCCTAATTCTTACCTCGTGAGTCAAGTGACATTAACTTTAGTCTGAAATAACTATCGCCTGAAGCAGACGCTCCCCAGATCCATTTTGATGAAACCAACAAACAAATCTGCAGAGCTGGGATCTGTATTCATTAAACGACAGTAACAGATAAAAAGTGTGAGTGTCCAAAATTTGCGCCAGCCGGCGAAACCACAACACGATTGTAAGTATATCAGGGCCCTGATGAAAGAACCGAGTGAAAGTGACGGAAGGATGTTCGTTGTAAAATACACTCACTTGTTATATTTGTTTTTTTTCCTTAGGCGAGATTTGCTGCTTAAGTAACGTGTTCCTTTAGAATAGATACTGCTGTCAAAGTCAGTCTATACCTTCAAAGGGGAACAATATTAGACCCTAACCACATGCATCTATAACTCTTTGGGCCATCATCTGTCATCCTAACGGGGCTGTGGGCTAAACCTAGAGTTAAGATCATAACGGGGCTATCATCCTTGTAGCATTTTTCCTTGAATTTTATGACTATTTGTATATGTTTTTCCTTGATGTAATTTTTGGTGTTGTGAGAAGATCTTTTTTAGATGATAATAATAAAATCTCTCTTGAACTAAATCAGTGCGTTGGTGCGATCGTTCAAACATATATGTATTGCTTGTTATAGATTTCCCACGTCTGTGTGTTTACCTGTCGTCACGTGTATGTGCGTGCCTGTGAGTGATAGAAATATACGTAATATGTATATATATCTGTGGTTTAGACTGTCTGACTACTTTAAATCTGTCGTAGAAGATAGGCGGTGAGAGAGAGAGAAGATTTTCCGCTCTCAGAGACAGCATCTATCACTATTCTATCATCTCACCCGTGGAAATTCTATGTTTTTTTTATTTCATCTCTCATACTGAGTCTATCACCTATTCAAACCTATTCAGAAGGGACCAAACCTAGTCTTAATTCTCCTATCGAAAATCTACGACAAATGGGTTCTCGTCCGACTGATTTTTGAACTTAGAATAGGAAGACGAGTACGACAAATGTGGACTCGTCTATCTGGATTTTGTATTTAAGATTCTTTATTCTGTAATAGAGTAAGAGTGTGATTGTCTTGTGAGTTTTATTTTAAATAATTTATCCCCTAAACTAACGATCTGTTTACGAGCGTGCTGACCACACAAACTGATAAGTTTTTTTTCCACAGCATTAAGAAGCATTATACATTTGGTTTACAGGTTGATTTTGTCGGAATACATGTTAATTAATGATTTTGTAATACTAAACGCTGGTAAAGTTTTGTGAGTGTATAACATTCACAAGTGTTCTAAAGCAGGAAGGTGTTTTAACTAAAGTTAAGGAGTGCGTTTCGGACTATTTGTCCACATTAATTGCCTCCCTCACCCTAACTGTCTTCAGGGGTAAACTTGATAGTGGATTATAATTAAGGGATTATTTTTCTCTTTAATTTTTGCAATAATTATTTTGCTTTTCTACTGTAGCAACCTATTTTTCAGAAGGAATCTTAACTACCATTTAGTTGGCGTAGTCGTGTTTTGCATTAAGTGCTTTATTGCCGATAATAGCAGCGATAGTTAGATTTTCATTTTTTGGAGGAGGTATCCCAGGTTTTAAGTATATCATCTTTTTTTTTTAAATTTTGGTATTTTCTCGTAAGTGGTAGGAACCAGGCTATTCTTTTTCTTACTTCTTTCTCGACTAGTCTCAGCCACTGATTTACTATGGCCGAGAGGGCAAAGCTCAGACAGCTCCTCAGGGACGAAGCGAGAGAAGAAGGTTTGGAAGGAGAAGAAGCGAAAGCTTTTGTCAGAGACGAACTGGAAAGATATGACGCGGAGAGGAAAGCAGCTGAAGCTAAAGAGGAAAAAGAAGCAGCCGAAGCTAGAGAGCAGAAGAAGATGGACGAGGAAATGGAAATTCGCAGGATGCAGCATGAGGAAAGAGAGAAGGAGAGGGAGAGACAGCATGAGAAGGAGAGAGAAGAGAGACAGCATGAGTTGGCTCTTAAAACTCTAGAATTCCAAAGTCGTGGTGCTGCCTCTACCTCCAGCAATGGAGAGTCTTCTCCTCATTCTTCCTTAACTGATCCTTCTAACACTCAATCTACTCAACTCAACGCTATGTCTTTCACTCTTGAGTCTTTCCCTTGTCCAAATGAGAAGATTGACACTTGGCTAGAAAAATTTGAGAAAATTGCAACTCTGTACGGTTTAGAGAGGTCGCGTTGGAACATGAAGCTTTCCCAGGCTTTGAAAAGTTCTGCTTATGATGTTTACGCCAAACTGGAAAGCAGCCAACAAGACAACTATGATCTGTTGAAGAAAGCGTTACTGGAGCGCTTTGAAATGAACGCTCGCAGGTTTTTGCAACTGTTTCGCAACAGCAGAAAGGAGAATTCTGAATCTTTTCACCAGTTCTCTTCCCGTCTAAAGGGATATTTGACAAAGTGCCCTGAGCTCTCGCAGCTCCCCTCTACCTATGAAGGTCTTGAGGAATTTGTTTTAACAGAACAAATAAAGAACACTTTGTCTGCTGATACCCGGAGATTTCTAGCTGAGCAAGGGGCAGAAAAACTTGAAGACATTTTAGAAAAGTCTGAGCGTTACCATAATGCGCTGGCTGAACTACCGGCCACAAAGCGGAAACCGACAGAGGAGCATTTTCAAAAAAATAATCTAGAGCAATCTTCTCAGGCTTCTAACCTAAATAACCACAGAGAAACTGGACCTCAAAACCCCCCTCCTGAAAAATCCAAGTTCTACAAGAACAAGTACCCCAACCACCCCAAACAGTCTGATCAACCCGACCGCCCTACATGGCATCGTGGCCAGAAAGGTCAAGGTGGCAAAGGGAGAACCCCTGAGCACGGGACATATGATCAGACCGAGCACACCGAGCCGAAACGCATCGGATGCTTATTAACAGTCTCGCAAGGTGGAATTATTGACAGTGATTCCCAACCTGTTGGGGATAGACCCTCAACGCGAGGTACTGTTATTTTGAACGGTTCTCAAACTTCTTGCTTATTTGACACGGGGCTTTCTTACGATTGCATTGTTGCCAGAAACCTGGTCAAACCCGGTCAAGAGACAGCAGAGACCGTCCAACTTTGTGGAGTTCGTAAGAGTGATGCACCTACAGCGCTTCCCATCGCATTGGTGGAGATCCACTCTGATTTCGTCAGAGGTGTGATCAAAGCGGCTGTTATGGATGATCCCATCTACCCAGTCATACTTGGCGGGAGATACGTGTGTATTGGGAAACCGGAAGAGCCGATTGTGGCAGCAGTAACTACAAGAGGGCAAACCAAGAAGGAACGGGAGCCTGCGCCTAATTTGTTACCTATGGAAACTTAAAGAAGCGCAATACAAGGACCCTACTTTGGCACCCTGCTTTAGGAAACTGCCCATGGCTAAGGAACCCAAACAGCACGGGGACATTTTTTCTAAGGATGGCGTACTTTATCGGAGAACGGGCAAGCCTGACCAAGGTTACAACCAGCTCCTAGTACCGAAACAGTACAGAAGCCAAATCCTAGAAATGGGGCACTCTCTTCCCTTCAGCGGACATATGGGACAGAACGCCACAAACCAACGTATAACCACTCATTATTGGTGGCCAGGAGTAAATACTGATATTATCAGATATGTCAAATCCTGTGCCCAGTGCCAACGTGTGCCACCCAAGCAACGAGCACCCCCAGTCTCTTTGGGTGAAATGCCAATAATGGGAACACCATTCGAACGGGTTGTGATCGACATTTTAGGGCCTTTCGAAAGGACTAAAAGAAGGAACAGGTTTATCCTGACCTTAGTCGATACATGCACTTTATGGGCAGAAGCTATCCCGCTAACATGCGCAGATGCCAAGCATGTCGCAGAAGCCCTCGTGCAGATTTTCACTCGGTTGGGATTCCCTCAGCAAGTGTTGACGGATAACGGATCTCCATACCGAAACCTGTTGATGGATGAGATCGTTAAGATCTTGAGGACCCAACACATCCACACTAAGCCATATACTCCGGCCGGAAATGGGCTCGTGGAACGTGCTAATGGAAACCTCAACATGATGCTAAGTAAACTGGCACAAGTGAAACCTGAAGATTGGGATCTTTGTATTCCTGCAGCATTATTTGGCTACAGAGAATCTCCTCATACTTCCGCAGGATTTCCGCCAGCTACACTCTTATTCGGCAGACCCATTAAGGGCCCGCTTGAAGCCTTACTTCAGTCTCTGACAGACGAGAAGGCGGATGAGACAGTCGTCTCAGCAAGTAAATATGTGTCGGTTTTAAAGGAAAGGTTGAAACTAGGGTGGGACCTAGCAACGACTAACTTTAAGCGAGCTCGCACAAAGGACGCTAACCGATACAGGAAAGTCGCGGAAGAGAGAGAACTGGAAGCAGGAGAGAAAGTTTTGGTGTTGCTCCCTACCGAGAACAACCAACTGAAGATCGGATGGCAAGGGCCGTTTACCGTCCTGAAAAAGATTTCTAAGGCTAACTACCAGATATCTATTCAAGGAAAGGAAAAAGTTTTCCATTTAAATCTCTTAAAGAGATACTTGGAAAGACCAGTGCCGACCTCCGACCATCTCCTGACGATCGCCAAAACTGACGAAGATGACGATAGTGGCAGGGAAACTCAACTGCACACACAGGAAATCTTTGAAAAATGTCAGAAGCGGCGACGCTCTTTCAAGCGCGCATGGGAGACATTCCAGAGGAAGGAAACTTTGGGGAGTAGACTTCATGAGTAGGACTTGCACAGAGATGGAGGGGGGAGATGAGAGGGAAGAGGACAGACACCCTGAAGCTACGGATATAGGAAATTTATTTCCATAACGTAGACATGGAGTGCTTCCATATCTTAAGGGGGGACGTCCTGTCACATAGGGAGTTATGTTCTATAAATTGTCTACATTTTCCTCTTTCTTCCACTCGGGTCCTCTAATTTTTTCTGTCACTCTTTACCCTTTTTCATATATAATATTTTTCCGCATTCGTTAGTTTGCGAATAATATTTTCTTTTCCCATTCGATATTTTACCGTCTTTCTTTCTCATGCTGACTGAAACTCGATTACATAGATGTCAGTGAACGAAGCTGTGACTTTCGCTTCTATCAGACCCGAAATGGCAGACAGTTGTCTGAATTTTCCAGCGAACACGCGCGGCTGCTTCGGGCTGAGCGCTCAGGTAGGCGTTAAAACTGTCACCTACACGACGTAGAGCAGACATATAGTCTGGGAAAACGTAGCTCTCGGGAAACTTTCCTAGCGTGAAGTGTGATCTGTCACCGCCTCCCCCGCTCAGAAATGGAAATCGGGAGAGGAAGGTGCCAAGACACTCCGGGGCAGTTACGACATGCTTCTAAGTGAAACGTAGGCGTTATGAGAAGGGGAGAGATCAGGGTTGGGGAAATAGTTCATCCTTTGTCTGTTTCAGATATTAAACCTAGTTTGAAACTTTATTTTCATTCTTTCTCAATAAATCGCAGTAGACAGGTGGTTCGCGAAGAGTAGAGCTGTATAAGCGAAATTTCTTAGTTTGTTGCGACAATTTGTCGAACTTCTAGACTTTCATAAATATAAGCGTATAATTCTTAATTGTGCGATATCCTGTAGTGCTGTGTTTGAGGTAAATATATTATTATCTAGTATTTTGTGAAGTGATTGAGTGTTAAATCGCCGATTTCATTTTAAACTAGTTCTGTGTGCAGAGTGAATATTTTGATAGTTTGTTATTTCTTTAATCGACGAGTTGCAGTGGAAATACAAAATAAATTATATTTTTTTAGCTTACTAAACAAGTAGCTGAAATGAGTTTAATTTAACTGTTAAATACTCAGTCGAAACTGTTTTAATAACTAACTTATAAATGCTAGACGCGACATCAGTGAGTAGTGACGGAATACGCACCATATTCCTAATTCCTGATGATCGATTTTATATAACTTATTTCACCGGAAGTTTAAATAATAAGTCAAGCTGTAGGCTTGCTGTTTTAAATGTAAGTTATACTGAGTACATATATGTAAATTATTTGATATGTGCTTTTCCTTTTATACAGTGAAATACTGGGGTGACCCGAACTTTACCAGCATTAAATAAGAGTTCATACTTGTGAAGAAATAGACAGTCCTTATTTTGAACCACGTGGGTTTCTCAAGTAACACTGATCTGACAGTGCAGAGGCAAACAGAGTTAGACAGAAATACTATATCCCACAAACGGGTTTTCAAAGACTGTAATGATCAATACTGGGCCTGTGAACCAGATCTTAATTTCTTTCATAAACCCTACGTAAATTTTCTGCCTGGCGGCGAAAATAATTACAATCAATAACATTACTTTCCGACGTTGTTGACAAGTGAGTGGGGAACTAAGATTTTTCTGTTTGAGAGAAGTTGTCCACCGGTCATCTTCCTAATTAAGGGAAACTTCGTGTTCTGACATTTTGTGCTCGTTTAAGCCTAATTCTTACCTCGTGAGTCAAGTGACATTAACTTTAGTCTGAAATAACTATCGCCTGAAGCAGACGCTCCCCAGATCCATTTTGATGAAACCAACAAACAAATCTGCAGAGCTGGGATCTGTTTTCATTAAACGACAGTAACAGATAAAAAGTGTGAGTGTCCAAAATTTGCGCCAGCCGGCGAAACCACAACACGATTGTAAGTATATCAGGGCCCTGATGAAAGAACCGAGTGAAAGTGACGGAAGGATGTTCGTTGTAAAATACACTCACTTGTTATATTTGTTTTTTTTTCCTTAGGCGAGATCTGCTGCTTAAGTAACGTGTTCCTTTAGAATAGATACTGCTGTCAAAGTCAGTCTATACCTTCAAAGGGGAACAATATTAGACCCTAACCACATGCATCTATAACTCTTTGGGCCATCATCTGTCATCCTAACGGGGCTGTGGGCTAAACCTAGAGTTAAGATCATAACGGGGCTATCATCCTTGTAGCATTTTTCCTTGAATTTTATGACTATTTGTATATGTTTTTCCTTGATGTAATTTTTGGTGTTGTGAGAAGATCTTTTTTAGATGATAATAATAAAATCTCTCTTGAACTAAATCAGTGCGTTGGTCAGCTCGTTCAAATAATATATATTCATTGTTATAGATTTCCCACGTCTGTGTGTTTAACTGTCGTCACGTGCATGTGCGTGCCCGTGATTAGATAGAAATATATGTAATATATATATCTGTGTTTAGACTGTCTGACCACTTTAAAACTGTCGTAGAAGATAGGTGAGAGAGAGAGAGAGAAGATTTTCTCGCATCTCAAAGACAGCCTCTATATCACATTCTATCATCTCACGTGTGGAAATTCTATTGCTTTTCACCAGCTCATACTGTGACTATCACTCATTCCGACCTATTCAGAAGGGACCAAACCCAAGTCTTAATTCTCCTATCTAAAATCTACGACAATCACCAACGATGTTTACCTGTGCTAGGGATGGCACATACAGACGAAACTACACCTGGCTTAATGATCCTAGTAATACAACCACTCTATTGCCTACTATCCATATGTCGTTCTTCCACAAGTAATTTTGTCTAAGCTACACAACTTTTTTCTCCTCTAACACGGCAACGCAATATTTCAATAGGATAATGCAGTTAACTACCAAATATTCCGGCAACCCTGTGACAAACTTCTCTTACTCTCTTGTACTCGTACCCCAGTTTGGGAAGCTCGGCTATAATGTGTATGAGACACAGGGACGAGCGAAGTTATGGAGATGCGGTGTTTTAGGGTTTATTTAGGCTACGTTCTTCTGTTAAGTGCTCACGTCAGGGCCCTGTATAATCAACGCGCTTTTGTATTTTAGTGTTATGCTAAATTATATTGCCCCCATAGATCTTCACAATTTTTAAAGGAGGCTGTACCACCCAATGAAACTATTGATCCAGCTCGTGAAAATCTGGCGCTAGAATTGTGAATTCTCTAACACTTTACTCCCCTACGCAAGTGTCTTTTATGAGACTATATTTATCTTCACGTTTTACACACTAACAGTTTAATATTCCATTTAAACTGGTTTCAACCGTACACTCATTTTCTGAGAGAAACAACACGTGTACAACTATAAAAGTGTATAGAGATTGGAAAAAAAAACAACAACACACACACAAACACACACCACAGATGATAATCAAATAACATTGTCACACATACCAAACAGAATGATAGTCATTGAATCTTTGAAACCTTGGCTGGCGAAGCAGACGATGTTGATAACGTTCGTTACAGCGCCAAAGATGTTGATTAACTGAGAAATTACAATTGTGACAACCCATGTAAATATTATTACCACTTGGTCATCTATATCGAAGACGTCTCTGGATGAGACTTCTGATTCTGACAGGTTCAATGTTTCTATCATATTGCATGCTCTTGGGACCCCTGTATCATAGTATAATAATAAAAAATTACTTTAGATCTTTGAATAAACAGCGCAACAAGGTGCAACATTGATGCTTTCCTTAACAAAAGTGTCGCTATATCTGGTGTAAATGAACAATCTCAAAGACAACATCAAAACATTTGTATGCATAAATGAGATAACCTTGCTAGCAATGTAAATGGGTTTCTTGAATTTCACTAGTTGCTACCGTCCGCTGACAGTAGTCGTACATCTGCCTTCATTTTGTTGGATTTAACTTTATACGTTAAAATTACCAGTGAATGGGTGAACCTGTTTTCTTGTGATTAAAATTAAGAACGAGTGGATGAACCGGATTTTCTTGTGATTAAAATACATCCAATGAAGATTTAAATTTAGAGTACACTCGGAGACTGTATTTAATTTGAAATACTACAATTATAGCAGTAAACACACTACAGTCATTTTTCTACAAAGGTTTGAATCAGTAACGACAAGAAACAAACATAAATAAACAGTCACACTAGTTAGTGTTCGATGTTGCATAGTTCCAGTGTAATGAGGGGTAATTACTGACAATGCCAGATTCAAAATAACTGTACAATGTTACAACTCTAACTCAGAACGTAAGTCGGGTTACTAATGTCAAAATATAAAATTATATCAAAATAGCTATTGCAGCTATGTTTAAGGCGTCATTAGTTAATTACGAATGTTAACTATATGGTCTGTGGAACTCGTAATAAAGAAACTTAGCGATACTTAAAATCATACGACCACTAAAACCAGACAATGACATGCAGTAATATGACGTTTAACATGTACTTACGTGACACTAAAGACACATGTCATTATGTAATTTGCTTGTATCCCTGCGGTCACAAGCAATTGCACTTATTTCGTTTGTACTAGGTTTTACTGAGATGTAAAATTGAGGAAAAACACTACTATTTACATTATACCAAGTGACGGGAGGGGCAAAACCTTGTGAAACCCGGTCAATGGAAACACCTTCGATTGCTTCGTAATATTGCGATGACGCCCGCCCCCCCCCTGTTAATCTTATAAAACTGCGCGCTGATTGGCTGACATGCAAACTGGCTATCGTACCGTAAGAAGTAATGTTCATTTCTTATGAAATTCTTTGTACTTTCGTTGAATATTGAATTAATTGAATTATAATGTTGTTTTGTTTTTGTATTTCCCTTGCTTTATTATTACTATTCACCTGTGTCTTATGTTTCATATATATATATATATATATATATATATATATATATATATATATATATATATATATATATATATATATATATATATATATATATCGTGTTTGCAGTGCCTTTAGTATTTTTCTTTAACCTGACTATATTTCTTGTTTTTGTTGCCTATTTGTAACTGTTACTGACGAAGGGTAAAACCCGAAACGTCCCGCGTTTTCCGTGTACCGTTATTTTGTAAAACTGATTCAATACTGTTTTATATATATATATATATATATATATATATATATATATATATATATATATATATATATATATATATATATATATATATATATATATATATATATATATATACACTCATGGAAAAAAGTAAGTGTGCAACACATTATAGGGCACTGTGCGTGATTTCATGGACGAAATGAAATAAAAGTTGGCACACAATGGAGTTGAATATTGAATAAAAGACCAAGTGATCACTTTGATTTTAGTGAAAGTGTCATGAAAGAAAGATAAAAAACTAAAGTCAGTGTAGCATCCCCACGAAAAAATGAAATCTTGATTTCAGTACCGTGTATGTCCACCTATTCCGCACTGTTCTGTACGACACGGGTCTTAAACCTGGAATGTTCCTGGCAGTCCATGTTGCCTGAATAAACCTGTTACACAAGTGCATAAGGCGTATGTAACGGTCTTGTGCAGGGGTGGTAACTCGTGGTTTGCCACTTCTATGGCGATCAGCAGTGGATCCAGTTTGGTGGAAACGAGCTTACGAGCTTGAATGCGTAATATAGTGTTCCTGTGAACACTGAAATGTTGTGATACAGCTAATATAGTCGCTCCAGCAGCTAACATCCCTATAGCTATTGCTCGCTGTTGTTGGTTCAATCTTGGCATTGTCAAAAAAGATGTTTCTGTTGGACTCTTGGTACTCTCTATTTCAACGATTACGTTTTCACATGCTTGTGATTAGAGAGCTACACACTTACCTTCCTTTTATCTGTGAGAAATTCTCCCCTACAGCACTTTTCACGTGATTTATCTTGCACCGTGATTATCTCCCCATGAATAGTGCGATCCAATTGGAATTGCACGGGTAAGTGAACAACACTCACACATAAATGTGTGCCAACTTGCATTTCAGTTCACCCAAGAGCACACACACAGTGCCCTGTTGAGTACTGCATACTTACTTTTTTCCATGAGTATATATATATATATATATATATATATATATATATATATATATATATATATATATATATATATATATATATATATATATATATATATATATATATATATATATATATATATGTATATATATATATATATATATATATATATATATATATATATAATAATAATAATAATAATAATAATAATAATAATAGTTGCCCATCGCAAGCGAAGATGGCGACAGCTTCAGACTTGAATTTTGAGACATCAGTGCCGTGATCTCATGTGGCTAGTTAGTCCTATTTTGGCCCTACAGGCCATGCCACATACGGGGCACACATGGTTAGAGTCGATAGTAGTGTTGCTGCGTATTCTGACTTTTCTTGCAGCATGCTTGCCTTCTGCCTTATCAGCTAAATTCTGTTCTGCAATGCGAGCGCCTTGAGTAATGTTTGTCCGCCAGGCAGAACGATCATGTGCGATAGTCTCCCAGAAGGAGACATCAATTTTGAAGCTGCTCAACGATGCTTTCAGTGTGTCTTTGAAGCGTTTCTTTTGTCCCCCTACTGTTCGCTTACCCATAGAGAGTTCGCTGTACATCAACTGCTTTGGGAGGCGTTTTTCGGGCATGCGAACAACATGTCCGGCCCATCTAGTTTGGGCCCTCTGCAGCAATGTGTAGATGCTTGAGATATGTGCTCTGTTGAGGACCTCAGAAATAGATACTCTATCATGCCACTTGATCCTGAGTATCTTGCGAAGACAGACTGTCTACATATAGTGACAAGACAATAGTAAGAAGGAAGACTGAAATGATAGATTCAGATAGAAATATAGTGCAAAATGTGAAAGTTGAGACCATTGGCTCCGAGGTTGAGAACCGAGGTTGATTCTTTCCTCGCCACTTCGGACGTTTAAATTGCTATGGCCTCGAACCACCTCTAACTACCCTATGGGGATAAGGTTCAATTAAGATTCACAAACACCAAGGTACAGACAACATATAGCTACTGTACTAAAGGAAATGACTGATGCCAGCTACAATTTATACAAGTTTATTATACACCTATAAACAAACATATGCATGTCAAATACAAAAATTGCGAGGATGCACACCTGAAACAAAATCAAGCACAGTTAAAAATGCATCAACCCCAACCCTTCTCCCACAATTGCAACCTGTATGGAGAAAGAAGGTAAGGTTAACTGAAATGAACTACACTGCACTTGATGTCGCCTACACTCCAAACTAGCTGTTCTAAATTCTAACTCTAACTCTAAGTCCACTGATAGCTGGAACGACTGCGAAGTGACTACACAATCTCTGCACAGACTTCGGTTCTACCCAGCCTATCCTGGAATCTCCTGAACACAACTAACTGCACCTCTAAACTTCAGCAGCTGTCCTCTGCTATGATTCACCAAAACTAACAGTTCTGCCTATCTGTGCTGACTTCAGTAGAGAGAATGTTTACCCTTTCTCTCTCCACTAACTCTGGAATTGATGACTGAGGTTTAACAGAACCCCACTGGATTCTGGACTGGAACTGTAGCTGACTTCTACCACTCTGAAATTACCTGCCCGAGTACCTATAACTGGGCCGTCGGCTTTATTATGGCCGTGAAGAAACGAACACAAAATTACCACAACGCTGGCAGCCTGCCAAATCTGCGTGTGTAACGAGCGTCAGAGCTCAGGATTTATCCACAAAAATCCTATTCGCTGGAAAATGTCTTCCCCTGGCTGGGAAAACGTATTTTCTTCCTCTCCTTCCACTACTGGCAACTAACGTAAAACCCTTGCGGTTCTGCGAATGCCCCAACTTTGCCGTGGGAGAAATTTTGTGGTCTCAAAATTCCGCTCTCATTCCCACAAAAAGCCGGCACCTGCTGTTTAGACAAAAGCAAAAACAACAGCTAAACAAAACGTTAATACTCTATTACAAATAACAATTAACTTCCTGACAAACCCTTAAGTCTTTAACACGTAAGTCTCCCCCGTCTATAATCAATACAGCTCCCCTACTCTCTCCCGTTATGCACCACCATACAAAATCATGCAAACAAAGTCCGCTCCCCCACTGAGCTCCCTTCTCTACCTGAGCCCACAAGGTAAACATTGGCTAACCCAGATCGCTTGTTCTGCCTGACTAACTCCGAGCAACAACAATATTTTCAATGGCCCGTCTGGGCAGACGTACTGTGGCCTACTTCTTACGCTGACACTAATGCCGTAATGTTTAACACAACTAAAACTAGCCTTCTCTAGGAATTCCTAAAATTCCCGTCAATAATAGTAATCACATTCAAAATGTAATACAAAATAATTCCCTTTAAAATTACTTCTCCCATCTTCTGAATTCACAGAACAATAATGCACAATCAATAACATATAATCCTGTTTACGCTAGCATCTACCTGCCGTCAAAAGTTATACATAACCCCCGATTATCAAATTGAAAACCCCGTAGTTCAGCCACGTGGTGCCGCAGTTTTTCAACCACGCGCTCCTGCATACATTCATTACTGATAGCACACATGTGCTCCAATTAATACCTCTATCACTTCCGTCCACAGATATATGCGTAACTATATAAATAGCGAGCATCAATACTCTCACTAAAATCACAAATAAAAATACACATTACACACGCTCCCGACTATTCTGTAAATACATATGATTCGCAGATGCGAGTTTCTCTCCCGACCGACTTTGCAATAATACAAAGCGGTGATATCTCAACTTTTAAACCATGCCGCTATTCTTTCAACAAGGAATTAAATGGACCTAGTTTCTCATGTCTATCACTCAGATCGAATTGATGGCTCTGGAGTTAAGAATTAAATTAAACTAAACTGCCCAAAGAAACTTAAATGATCGGCTAGGACTAGAAAAATTAAATAAAGTCCTCACGCAAAAATTCATGCTTACCAAATCTCGAATGTCCAACTGAAGGCAATCGACAATATGCTTCTGGCACCCGGCTTTGGCAATTTTTCATTAAAAGAAAAAAGAGGCTATGAAATATAGGCCTTTTATAATCAAGACCCCCACGCGCCGACTTCATGACGTCATATGCGCGGCGTGGTTCTAAAGCCAATCGGAGCTCTGCATTTCAACTGCAGTTATCTCTCAGCCAATCAGAACCTTAGATCTTTCTGATGCAACCAGTTTCTGCTAGACAAAGAACCGGGAATTGGTCCTAGCCCTATACTGCGGAAATGAAGCAAAAATGGCCGCAAATAATTTAACTCCCGAAAAATGCGTATATGGCCACGCAATATCTTTAAAAAAAGACAATCTGGTGCCAATCCTGATCTAGCATCTATAATCTTTCTTCTAGAAAAATACTGTCTAATTCCCTACACCCCCATTCTAAACACATAAAGAAGAACCATAAAGCAGATGAGATCAAACTCCCTCGTGATCTCATCTTGAAAAAACGTAAATAATAGAAGAAGAAACATGGAGAAGGATTTCCTGTAATCCCTCCTAAAAATAGTGAACAAAATGCAAGGAGAAAAAGACATGGGCCATTTGAAAGACAGAATCTCAGTACTCTCGTCACAATATATATATATATATATATATATATATATATATATATATATATATATATATATATATATATATATATATATATATACACTGAAGCACATTAAAAACGCACCACCTGTATAATCCAAGAATAGAGTGTGAAATGTAAATATAATTGTTTACAAGTTTACATATTTGGAATCTTTATTCATTATCCTATAAATCATTGCTGGTCATTAATTTGTACATTTGATTGTTATGAAATTCATTGCATTCTGTGCAGGCAAGGGAGAAAACCAAAAATGCAACCATTAAAAAAATTCATTAACACTATCCTCAGTGTCAGGTATGTCCACCGTGAGCTTGCAAACGAGCTTGACAGCGGCTCCGCATAGAACGCGCAAGTCTCTGAAGGAAATTCCGAGGAATAAAGTCCCATTCACGTGTAAAAACAGCCTTGAGCTGCTGCAGATTAGCTGGAGAGCCTTGTCTGTAGACTCTGTGTCCAAACTCGTCCCACAGATGTTCTATAGGGGACATGTCTGGTGATAGGGAAGGCCAATCAATCGTCACAATGTTCTGTTGCTGTAGATATTGCTGCGTAATGCATACGGTGTGCTAAGGTGCGTTATCCTGCTGGAGAAGCTGCAAGTCTGGATAATTTGTGAACGCAGGAGCAACCAATGCATCCAGAACCTCATCTCGATATGTCACTGCATTAACATTTCCACGGAAGACGTGAAGAGGCAAGCGATGGTGAAAACTGAATCCTCCCCAAATGTGAATACTGCCACCTCCAAATCGGTTGTGCTAACGAACACAGCAATCTGCAAAGCGCTCTCCACACCGTCGCCAAATCCGCATACGTCCATCAGCGAATGATATGTTGAATCTGCTCTCTTCTGTGAATAGGACAGCATTCCACTACAGTCTAGTCCATCTGACATGTTGCTCTGCCCAGTGCAGGCGCTGCTGACGATGTTTGTGAGTCAAGTTTGGCCCAACATAAGGTCGTCTTGCAGTAAGGCCTGTATCTCTGAGTCGTCGTATGACTGTCATTCGAGAGACTTGCCCACGTCTACCCACTATTGCTCTTGCTGTTTGACTTGCCGGGAGAGAACGATTCCTTAGGTTACTCAGAAAAATATGACGATCTTGCGCAGGGGTAGTAACTCGTGGTTGACCATTCCGAAGTCTATCCTGGGCACTGCCAGTGGTTCCGTAACGTTCATTGAGACGTACAATAGTGCTGTGGTGGCAATTCATCCTTCTGGAAAATTCCCGCTAGCTCATTCCGGTCTCCAACATACCAATGGCTCGTTGGCGGTCGTTTTCAGATAGTCGTGGAATTTCAAGTACATGTACTGGGTGTTTTGTCTCAACGGCCTTTTTATACCGAGTATACTGCCACAACTCGTACACATTTTCAGGGTCATAGCTGTTAGGAATTGTGTAACTTTCATTGTTTTCATGTAGTCTGTACACAAACCCGTGGGTCAATCATGCACTTTCTATTCCAACAGTCATTCGCTCTCTACCTCATGACGAACACGGGGAAAATCGATTCCCACTCTTTCTTTGCAGCTTCTCGGCATTAGTATATATAATAGTGGTGCTTTATATATATATATATATATATATATATATATATATATATATATATATATATATATATATATATTAATTAAAGAGTTTTGCTCATACGTTTGCCTTCATACCTGTAATAACTGAATCAATAATGATTGTTTAGTTTTAAAATAACATGTAACAAATTTATTAATCAATTAGTTTTTAACAGGTTACAATAACGAGGGATTGATGGTGAATTTTAGATTTAAATAAATTTGTCTTCACTGAGACTTAGTTTAAGGATTTTAAAAAAACAATTGTCCTTTTGCTAGTTCCTTTTACAAGAACGTAACTTGTCTAAGTGAGTCCTGCAACTGTCGTTTCGTCAATTCTAATATGATGAGGGCACGTCTTCAAACAACTTTTCCAATGTAGGAAGTTGGTGTTGATCCCTGCTTTTAACTCACAACTAGTGATGTCGAAACTTTAGTCTTGCAGCTCCGTACCCCGGACAGTCTGATAGCATCGTTTCACGAACGTTACACAAAATAAAAAGAACAAATGCCACTGCTAAGTACATTTGTGGGCTACAAATTAAAAGGCATTGTCCACCCACCAATGTTAGCCTCCCTGAATAATTATTCTCCATGATTATACACAAGATAAATCGCGGAATATGATTATAATTCACCGTTATTCTTCTGGTTTCTTTAATGGGGAAATTGTGTTTGGACAGCGTGAGGGCAATGGCTTGCCTAAATTACAATTAAGAAAGTACATATATCTCATACAATGATATTGTACACTTTAGGCACATGTGATGTAATCATCACTCATCACTGCTCCATTCGGAGTCTGGGGTCACGTCTGCTGTCGTTTTTCTGTACGACTAGCAAGAAATAATAGCCATCGCTTGCAGTAGTTTATGAATATACTATTTTCAAACGTTGAGATTGCCAGCCTCTTATATATAATAAATTTTTACACTTACCCCAAAGTAACTTTTGGGAAAAGAATCTCCTGGCACAGTTTAGAATGGACACAGCAACTTAGGTCAAATGCTTTCGAATCACTTGGTTTGGGAAAATTTAGTATTCCCCTTATGACGGGTGATCTGATTCCTTGATTCCTTAGGTCTCCAGTCTTTGTATTTAAATATGTGGGTTTATTTTTAAGTTTCAATGTTGCCCAAATACTCTGTCCTGGTCCTTTATGTTTCCAGTCTTCGTATTTAAAAAATGCGGGTTTACTTTTAAGTTTCAAAGTTGCCTAAACACTTCGATCTGTCACTTATAATTGTGGAATTCTTAGTCCGATCCTTCTCTGGCTCCTGGGAGTTGCTAGCTTGAGGTGGCGATGCAGTCTGATCTGTCACTCCAATTTCGCTAGATTATATTTCCAATTCTCAGTTCGAATCCCACATAGTATGTGTAGACCATCTTGCCAATGAAAGTCAAAGTCTATTTTGGCTCTCAAATGAAATCAATGGTAAGCTCTTTAGAACTATATAGGTCGGGATGTTAAATCATAATGTCCCCCACGTAATATTAAATTTTAAAACTCCAATGCATGAAATCTTTTTTAAAAGGCAGTAATACTTCCGATTGCATCTTTATGCAAACTCACAAACAAATCTGTGGACTTATTTCCTATCTAGATGCTTTCTCACAATATTGTTGTAAAGGGCAATTTTTACTATCTTGCAATATAATACATTTATATTCTTATTATGTTCGCAAATATTTTGGAAGCAAAGTATTTCCTTTTTTAAGTGCTTAAGGAGAAGTCATTTTTGGGTTGCTTCCCTTGAAAATAGTTCTGTCATCTTCGATCGGACTCCGCAGACGACTCTAGGCCTACTGCGATTTATTCTGTGGCTGGGTAGGAATAGATTGTTCTTGCTTCAGTATATCTATGGCCTGAATTTATACGTAGTGTTTGTATGAGTAGGACGAGTCTGTCTTATATATGGATATCTTTGCATTTCTAAGTCGAACTAATTTGGTTGTCGCTAGAAAAGGTCAAAGGCTATGCAGCGGAAGTATCGCTAGCAAGGGGTGTGATCCATGGCTGTCATCCTGTGAGGATGCCGAGTTTTGTTGTAGCAGGCTTTTTTGCCGAAATAGTGATCTATATATGGATGGGGAAAAGTGATAATCATTTAGACATGTTGTATGTACTTTACCCCAGTGTTTATTCTCTTTTGCCAAGGAATGGCAAAGTTATATTTCGCATAAAAAGGTAAAACCACAATTTATTGTGAACTTGGGCTTCGCCATCGTTGTTGATAAGCAGATGCACAGTGGTACTTTTAAAAAGAATATCCATTCAAAGGAAGAAGACATTCCTATGTATCAGCACTAGATTGTATGATATTATTCAATTACCTCTATGAGAGAAGCTATGAAGAAATGAGGACATTTAATGAATGACTAATTTTGGTCTATATTCTATAGTGAGTGAAGCTCACGAGAGAGAGAACAGCCATGTTGAAATTCATATACTTTGTATTTATCGAGTGAGAAAAAGGGATGCCTGTACTATCGCTCGATGAACCAAGAGATCACTGCTACGTGTGAGAACCCATGTCTGGGATTCCTATATTATGAAATATATATATATTGAACTTTACGTGAAGGAATATTCGCTAGACGAGGTTAGGTCTAGGAGCCTTCCTATATATTGGTTTTGGTCTGACGTGCCCAGTCAGTAAAGCCAGATGATTTACATGATGGAACGCTGAATGCTTATTTACGAATGCTCCATTATGATATTTGCCAAGCATGAATGCTAACTTAAGATGATATTCCTGTGATCAACATTATGCTGTCTATGTCGACATTTGTTCCTGTAACCATACACGTACTGTCCAAGTGTGCGTCCCATTAAATGTTATAAAAGACCACCGTAGTTCCAGTACTTCTTGAATTCGAACAGTGTGAGTATGAGTGATGTACTACCAACCTGTCAACTCTATCGAATCATTCTACCATTCGCGTACTGACATTCAGATACACACTCATTGTTTACACTCACATTCTTGTCGGAGCCTCATCACGTTCCAGGACAAGATGACCTGTATGACCAAAACTGTGCTGGGTTTGATGAGTTGACAATCGTTACTTTTTACTACACCAGTTCCAACATCTAACTTTATCCACTGGTGGACATTCACATCATTTAGCAAATAAAGCATGATTCAACAACTAGTAGCCAGTATGAGTTAACAACTACACAAAGAGTTTAACAACTGGTGTGCCAGCTTCCTGGGTCAACCTGCACAGTGACCATATTGAGAAGTAAACTACTGAGACCAGACGTTCCTTGGGGTCTGTTACGACACACACATACATCAGCAGTACAACTCTACAGTGATGTCAGCGTGACCTGTCCTGTCGAGAGTATGCAGTAACTAGGTCAGGGTTTGTTGACATTTGGTTCATTGGACATTTGCCATACAACTGACAGTGTTACACAGCAAGCTTGGTTGAAACATAGAACATTACACATCAGGACTGGAGAATATTTGACAGTGTTTGCGAAAGAAAATGTTATTGAACTGAGAAGTCCTACATTGATTGTTATCATTCAAATCAACGATGGAGCTTCTATTTCTGTGTTGAATTTAAAATAATTAGACCAGAAGTATTTGTTTAATAAAGTACCACAGTACTGTACTATTAGGCAGTGTAACTGAGCCTTCATTCCAACACATTCTTTCTGCAACACTCTATTTACATCATATTGCCATACTATTTATGCATTTATGTATTTATGTTTAACTATTTATATGTGATATTTGTTTGTATCCAGCGGGTTGTTGTTTCGGTTGGGCGGTGTCACACAGCAGAGTATCCCACGTAATAGAGGGTCTGATGTGTGCGTTTCTATAGGTGCAATTTTCTTTATTGAAAATTTGCTGCGACAGCTGTTGCTATTAGTGTTAGCTGTGAAGTCTGTACTCATTGTTGTTTTTGTAATATTCCTCTGTTCTTTAGTTTGTTTTGATTTGTTTGTAATTTGTTGGTCTACCCTATTCTATCTTTCAGTTCTATTCTCAATTTATATTTATATACTGTGGCGTTATTTGTATTTGTTATCCTCGTGCGGTTTATCTTTTATTGTTTTTCCCATTTGATTTATTTCATTTCCGCAAATGTTTTCATGTTCTTCTGTATAACTGTTTTGTTTTGTGCCTGATCGACATACACTATTTAAAATATAGTTGATCATATAAATTGATGTACAAGAATCAACTGATAGTTAATTGCTATTACTAAAGGTACACAGTTGATGACATAAAACACTATTTCTGGTGCACTGCACTTATATTATAGAGTGAACCAGCAACTTATAGCTGTTATTATATAAGGATTTATACAAGACCTTTGTAAGGCTTGTTTCCCACAGTGATTGGGATAGTTAAGTACTATTTTTCCACAGGTTAATAAGTTATCATACAAGGTCTTTGATTAAGACTAAGAAAGTGAATTTATTTACTTTTGCAAATTACTGATCTTATTAGACAAGATGTCTACCTTAGATTATTTTATCACACAAGGCAGGGCTCTTGATATGACTGGTCAGCAATTAGAACAATGGGCAGTTGCTCAATATGACAAAGCATTAGCTGCAGAAGAGAGAAAACTTGCTGCTGCTGCTGAAGAAAGAAAAGCATTGATTGAAGAAAAGAAATTAGCAGCTGAGGAAAAAAAAAATTACAAAGAGAGGATGAACAAAAGAAATTGCAGATACAGACTGATGAAAAAAGATTCCAGATGGAAATGGAAAAAGAGAAAAGAAAGGATGAAGCTACAGCAGAAGAGAGAAAATTACAAGCTGAAGCTCAAGAAAAAAAAGCAATAAGAGAACATGAACACCAAAAAGAACTTTTAGCATTTGAGTTAGAAAAGTTAAAGTTAACAAACATAAGTAATGTTAATCAAGCATCTAGTGGTAATGGTAAACCCTTTACTTACAAGGTCAAGGTACCAGCGTTCAACCCTTCCAGTGATGACATAACATTCTGGCTAAACAGATTTGAACGCTCGTGTCGAGCACATAATGTGGACAAATCACAATATGCTAACCAGTTATCAGAAAATCTGAAAGGTGATTCTCTGACTAGTTTAAGTTTGGTTGAAGAGGCTGACAAAGATAACTATGATGTTATTAGGGCAGCCTTGTTAAAGAAGTATCAGTTGTCTGAAGAGGGTTATCGGAAGTTGTTTAAGACAATGGTGCCTGAGGCAGGTGTAGAATTCTCAGAATTCATTGCAAGAACACGTCTTACATTTGATCGTTGGATTGAGCTATCCAAAACAGAAAAGACTTATGAAGCCCTTATGGACTTGATACTCAGAGACAAGATTATGTCAAGTATAAATAAACCTTTCCTCGAATTCTTACATGAGCGTAAACCTAAGTCTCTAAAAGAAATGGAACAGTATTGTACCCAATACGTCACTGCACATCCGGACGTATCTATTAGCAACAGTAAGGTTAAAGAAGGTATGCCAGTTGCTTCTGCAACACCATACAACCCTAATCACTCTCACAAATTCCAAGGACCTCAAAATAGGTTTAATAAAAAAGGTAACTATTACAGTTATCAGAACCAAGGTAACCAATCATTTCAGGGTTCTTCTTCGAATACCTGGAGAAGAGCTGACAGCCCTCGATTCAGGGGTGGTCATAATTATAGGAACTTTCGCAAAGGAAGTCATTCTAGAAACTATCCAAGTTTTCCTTCATGGAGACAACAGGATCATAATTACCGAGATACTCATTATAATGAATATGATGATAGTAACCAAAGGAGCTATGATTCAAACCCGAGTAGGGGTTATAATAGTGGAAACAATGATAAGTACAGAGGCAATAATAACAGAGGTAGAGCACAATTCAAAAAACATAAAGCTCATTACCAGGCGAACTCTGCACAGCAAGAGTCCCACGAAGCCTATAAACAAAATAAAGATAATGATGACTCTAATAATATGGCATGTGCCGCTTTTGATTTTGGGAGAGCATCTCAGTGCCCCCAATGCAAAACATTATTTGAGCCAACCACAGTGTCTACTTTAAGCTGTGGCCATCCTCTTCCCGCTCTTCCTGCGTCAATCGCGCATGATGGGAGAGGTTCTCTTGTCTTACACAAAGGTTTGGTAAATGACAATCCAGTCTCAGTACTTTTTGATTCTGGATGCACAACTATTGGGGTTAGGCAGTCACTCATAGATCCTTCTTATTCTACAGGCAAAGTAGTCAAATGCGTAACATTTGGCGGCACCATAGAGAAATACTCTACCGCTATCATTAGGATTGCTACTCCTTTCTTCACAGGAGATGTACACGCATGTCTTTTGCCGAATCCGATCGCTGATCTTATCATCGGTCGCATTCACGGAGTCAAAGAATGCACTCCGGAGCAAATTTCCGTTTGGGAAGATCAAAATATGCAATCTGCTAATGCAGTAGTCACTAGAGCTCAAGCTCTCAATATGCCTGAAACTTCATCTGTTGAAGATAATGAAGTGCATAACCGAGATGATCCCTTGGTAATTTCTCGTGACTCGTTTATAAAACAACAAGAAGAAGATCCGACTCTTAAGAAATTCTTCACTCTTGTAACGAAAGGTGATCCGAATAAAGATTCAAATTGTAAATCTTGGATTACAATGAAGAATGGCGTACTTGTACGTATGGTGCAAGACTCCACTAAGTCAAGTCATTCTCAGATTCTTGTACCCAAGAATTTGAGAGTTAAGATCTTACAACATGCACACGACTCTCAGTGTGCTGGTCACATGGGTTTTTCCCGTACTAAGTCAAGAGTTCTTGCGGCTTTCTTTTGGCCTTTTGTGAACAAGGACATACGGATCTATTGTCGATCCTGTAAAGTATGTCAAGAAGTCAAATCCAAAGGTCCTCGTCATGCTGCGCCTATTCAGGCTGCAGATATTCCTATTCGTCCATTCCAGAAAATGGCGATAGACATCATTGGTCCATTTAAGATCAAATCTGCTAGAGGACATCAGTTTATCTTAACGTGTGTAGACATGTGCACACGTTGGCCAGAGGCTATCCCTCTAAAGAGCATTACTACCGCTGACATTGCAGATGCTCTTTGGCTTATATTTTCTCGGCTGGGATTCCCCGGAGAAATATTATCAGATCATGGCACCCAACTGATATCGGATACCATGTCTCAAGTAATGTCTACTCTACAGATAGAGAGATCTTTGAGTAGCATCTATCATCCTATGTCCAATGGGATGGTCGAGCGACTAAATAGAACACTTAAGAACTTATTAGGGAAGATAACTGAGGATCATCCTCAAGATTGGGATAGGGTTTTACCCGCGGCCCTCTTCGCGTACAGAGAGGTCCCCAATGAACATACAGGGTTTTCGCCCTTTGAACTTGTCTTTGGCGCGCGACCGCGCGGCCCAATGTCTTTGCTGCATGATCTTATAACAGCTGACAATATTGACGATGACACAAAATCTTCTTACGAGTATGTCATCGCGCTGAGACAAAAGATTATCGAAGCATGCAAATTGGCAACGTCCTCTTCTGAATTTGCTAAGCAGAAGGCAAGACAATTTGCTAATAAGAAGAGAACTTTACGACAACTTTGTCCTGGTGACAAAGCATTTGTTTTGCTACCTTGTCGTGAAAATAGACTCCTTATTAGTTGGAAAGGTCCGTACGATATAATATCGAAAATTTCAGATGTTGACTACATCGTCGATATTAACGGGAAGCATAAAACCTTCCACATCAATATGCTTACGGAGTTCCATGAACGTCCTGACTATTTACAGCCTATTTTCCAGGCAACGGACGATTCTCATGTCAAACATGGTCATTACTCATCACTGTCTGTAATACAGGATGAGGAAACAAGTTTTTCGGATGTTAATCTCCCGCTTCCAATGATCCCACTTCATTCTAGTGAATCATGGAAAGACGTTACTGTTTCTCCTGATTTGTCTCTAGGAGAACGGCGACAAGTTTCGTCTATGTTACAAACATTTCAGGATGTCCTCACTGACATCCCTGGACAAACTCATGTCATTGAGCATGACATTGTTCTAACTGAACATACTCCAATTAGGGTTAGGCCTTATCCTATCCCTATACATTTCCAAACACAGGTTGAAAAGGAGTTGGATGAAATGATAGATTTACAAATAATCGAACCATCCACTTCTGCATATTCTTCGCCGATGGTTATTGTTCGAAAAAAAGACAATAACATACGTCTTTGCGTTGACTATCGCAAATTGAATCAAGTTACGAAGTTCGATGCTGAACCTATGCCTTTACTAGAAGAGTTACTTACTCGTCTTTCTAAATCGCATTTTTTCACTAAACTTGATTTGTCTAAAGGATATTGGCAAGTTCCATTATCCGAACGCGCCAAACCTCTTACCGCTTTCTCTACTCCCAGAGGCCTTTTCCAATGGAATTTTATGCCTTTCGGCCTTATGAACGCACCAGCTACATTTGTACGCATGATGCGTCGAATCCTATCGTATCGGTCAGATGTCATTGCTTATCTAGACGACATCTGTCTTTTCAGCGATACTTGGGAAGATCACTATTCAGGATTAGTTGAATTATTATCAACTCTGCGTGAGTATAACCTGACAGCAAAACCATCTAAAGCTTGTATTGGCTTTAGCGAAATTGCTTTCTTAGGCCATCGAGTAGGTCACGGTTTCTTGAAGACAGAAGACCATAATATCACTAAGATACTTAACATCTCTATCCCTAGGACTAAAAAGCAAGTGCGAAGTCTTTTAGGTCTCATACAATTTTATGGACGTTTCATTCCGAATCTGTCCTCTATCATGGCACCTCTTTCTACACTATTAAAGAAAGGGTCGCCTAACATGGTTCACTGGTCTCATGAATGCCAATCTTCACTAGAGAAGATCAAAACTATGTTTTCATCACCACCTATTTTAGTGTTACCTACAACAGATAAGACATTTGTTCTTCGTAGTGACGCTTCATCCACTGGGATTGGAGCGGCACTAATGCAAGAGTACTCTGGAACTCTGCATCCTGTAATGTACATATCCAGAAAACTTAATGCTGCAGAAAGGAATTACTCGGTTTTAGACCGTGAATTATTGGCAATGGTTTGGTCAATTCTCAAACTCCAAAGATTCCTTCTGGGCGCGCATTTCGTAGTGGAAACTGACCAAAAAGCTCTTACGGCTATCCAAAGTAAAAACTTGAAGAGCTCGAGATCAACTCGATACGCAATCGCTCTTCAACCTTTTCATTTTTCGGTACGAGCTATCCGTGGTTCAGAAAATGTGATGGCGGACATTCTGTCCAGATGCCCACATGATGCCACTTAACTGTTAAATATTGGATCTTTTTAATATGTATAACTTTACAACAGTTATTTTTTGTTTCTTTACTAAGATACACATTTGTAATTTAATAATAGAATGATGGTATCGCTACTTAGCGGTTTATTGATGTTAATTCACCGCTGTTCTTTGATGATTGTTTCTTCATAAATCATAAATTTAAGATTGTAGTGTGAATTTTTGGTATGCATTGTATAATTACCAGAATTGTATTATACGTACATCACACCTTCCTGGAAACATTTATTCGTAGGGAAACAATTTCTCTCAGATTTTGAGATATATATTCTCACCAGTCATATTAGGAATTATAGTTATTCCTGATATTTTCATCTGCGCAGTATTCTTGCGTTGTGAGCCTATTCTACGGTGCTCCTAGATGTATTTTTAAAAAAAAAAATTTTTTTTTTTTTTTTCCCGGGAGGTGTGGTAAGACTGTAAAGGGCAATTTTTACTATCTTGCAATATAATACATTTATATTCTTATTATGTTCGCAAATATTTTGGAAGCAAAGTATTTCCTTTTTTAAGTGCTTAAGGAGAAGTCATTTTTGGGTTGCTTCCCTTGAAAATAGTTCTGTCATCTTCGATCGGACTCCGCAGACGACTCTAGGCCTACTGCGATTTATTCTGTGGCTGGGTAGGAATAGATTGTTCTTGCTTCAGTATATCTATGGCCTGAATTTATACGTAGTGTTTGTATGAGTAGGACGAGTCTGTCTTATATATGGATATCTTTGCATTTCTAAGTCGAACTAATTTGGTTGTCGCTAGAAAAGGTCAAAGGCTATGCAGCGGAAGTATCGCTAGCAAGGGGTGTGATCCATGGCTGTCATCCTGTGAGGATGCCGAGTTTTGTTGTAGCAGGCTTTTTTGCCGAAATAGTGATCTATATATGGATGGGGAAAAGTGATAATCATTTAGACATGTTGTATGTACTTTACCCCAGTGTTTATTCTCTTTTGCCAAGGAATGGCAAAGTTATATTTCGCATAAAAAGGTAAAACCACAATTTATTGTGAACTTGGGCTTCGCCATCGTTGTTGATAAGCAGATGCACAGTGGTACTTTTAAAAAGAATATCCATTCAAAGGAAGAAGACATTCCTATGTATCAGCACTAGATTGTATGATATTATTCAATTACCTCTATGAGAGAAGCTATGAAGAAATGAGGACATTTAATGAATGACTAATTTTGGTCTATATTCTATAGTGAGTGAAGCTCACGAGAGAGAGAACAGCCATGTTGAAATTCATATACTTTGTATTTATCGAGTGAGAAAAAGGGATGCCTGTACTATCGCTCGATGAACCAAGAGATCACTGCTACGTGTGAGAACCCATGTCTGGGATTCCTATATTATGAAATATATATATATTGAACTTTACGTGAAGGAATATTCGCTAGACGAGGTTAGGTCTAGGAGCCTTCCTATATATTGGTTTTGGTCTGACGTGCCCAGTCAGTAAAGCCAGATGATTTACATGATGGAACGCTGAATGCTTATTTACGAATGCTCCATTATGATATTTGCCAAGCATGAATGCTAACTTAAGATGATATTCCTGTGATCAACATTATGCTGTCTATGTCGACATTTGTTCCTGTAACCATACACGTACTGTCCAAGTGTGCGTCCCATTAAATGTTATAAAAGACCACCGTAGTTCCAGTACTTCTTGAATTCGAACAGTGTGAGTATGAGTGATGTACTACCAACCTGTCAACTCTATCGAATCATTCTACCATTCGCGTACTGACATTCAGATACACACTCATTGTTTACACTCACATTCTTGTCGGAGCCTCATCACGTTCCAGGACAAGATGACCTGTATGACCAAAACTGTGCTGGGTTTGATGAGTTGACAATCGTTACTGTCGGCAGAGATCGATGTCTATCAAAGGTGGCTAGGCGACTTACGGGATAAAATATTATCCGCTGACCTGTCGAATTAGCTTGGTATTATTACGATTACACTGGTGAAACGTAAACAAGCCTGGGAGCGGTTCAGAGCAAAAATTGTAGGCATACAATATGCCAAATAATAGGACGATGAATGAGGAAAATGAAGAAATGAAGGGATACTGCCGGATTGAACGACAGTTATGAAAATTGCACCCAAATTATATCAGAAAGAATGACCAAAATGTACATGCACAATCCGTTTTGTTACAGTGCAGGATTCCCTGTCTTGTGAATTCCGCTGTCCGGACGTACGCTTTGCTAGCTTCTGTCCGGTTAGACGCCAAACACTTAATGTGTAGAGTAAGATTTCTGCTGGACTGAAGACAAGCAAAAGTGGCTTCATAAGTTTCACATCTAATATCAATGGAAGACTTTCTTTTATCTTATTCCTGGCTACTGATCACTCTGTTTTTAATTTTTAGTAATGGTGTACGACATGAGGCGCACATGATAAGTGTTAAAGATATGTTGCGTGATAAATTCTCGCAACATCGTTTTGTTTCAATGTCTGTTTTATAACGCAAGGGCAACAACTGCTTGAAAGTTATAGTCACTTTTCTCGGTAAGCATTTGTCTTCTCGCGTTGGTATCGAATGCAGTTAACTTTTGAGCTGTGGTCATTTTGCGCTGGACTGCGCACGACTTGTCTTGTTGTTTGGTCGATCGGTTTCCGCCCACCACTAGTGGGAGTGAGCGATTTGGAATGGCGAAAGAGATGCCTCGTTGAAGAGGGGATCTCCGCTTTTTTTGTTCTGTCAGGGATGTGTAGTCCTCTTATGGATATTTCGTTTAGTCGAGATAATACCTCTAGTGTTTTCCCACATGTCGGGAGGCGTGATATTTCTGTGTATTTCATGAAAGCAAGGTAAATTGACTTTTGCATTAACTCTATCGATTTTGGGTCGTGAGCGATTTCGATTCATAGCCTGTCTCCGAAAGTCGTCGTCACGAGATGTTCTTTTCCAGCTCACATGTCGCTGCATTGTACTGCATTGGTTGATGCATGTACCAAGGACCATTACTTGCTACTTTGTTAAATGAACTAGGTTTAGAAAACCTTTATTATCTAGAGGATATTTTTGAGGACATTATTAATACTTCGGCAGACGTGTCTGTCTTGCTGAAGTCAAACTTAGGAGAGTGAACTGATTTCATACATCTGGTTATCTCCTGGCTGTTATAGAAAAGGATGGAGTTGTTCACCTGACTACATTTACAGCACTATGAAATATAACATGCATCTGACTCATCATTGTAATGCTGTCTACCGTTTATTGCTGTATTGAATGTTGCTGTGATAATGACTGTTTGATGTGCCTACACATTTGCGTAACCATTTTGTCACTGTGGCGTCCACAATAAATAATGAAGAAAAACGTCAACGGCTGTTTCAAGACTCATTGACTTTATACGTCGTGAGTTTACTGACGTCCTATGTGGATTGCCCTGTTATTGTTGCATGAACATTGTTTTGACTGAACACATCTACACACTACACAAAACCAGACATGCGGATGCCATCCATCAGCCAAGTACCGATTTCCATCAACTTACTTTTGGATTAGAAGGTCAAGTGCCGAAACAACTCAACACACAGTATTTCAGAAGCTCTTGTACCATCGTGTTAGCAGTGGAAGCAGTTCAGATGTGCCATCATCGTTGGAGCTTCGCTCTTTAGGACGTTGATTGACATCCGTTTTTCTGCTGTTCTACGATTGGAAGCCTTTAAGTTAAGTGGCCTGTTTGTATGTAAACTGTGCCCTTATACTTCTGCTGAGTCTTCTGTGTATCATCTCATTCTATATGTTATATGTCTATATGTTATTTGTATATTTATATGTTTATATTTCAGCGGGTTCTCGGTTGGGTGGTGTCTCCGTTAGATTATGCCACGTCATAGAGGTCGTCTATTGTGAGCGTTTTCTGTAGGGTTTGCAAATTTCCGATACTGGAATTTGCTAAGCGACTTCTGTTGCTATTTATGTTAGCTGTGATGACATGTTTTAATATTGTTTTCGTTATTATTTCACATTCTTTAGTTTTGTTGTGATTTGTTTGTATTTGTTAGCCTACTCTTGTCTATAATTTAGTTTCATACAACATTTTTGTTTATACACTGTGGTGTCATGTATTTTGTTTAATTCTATCGCAGATATCGTCACATTTTTTGTGATATTTCATTAATTTCTGCTTTATTTTTAGTTGATTTCTGCGAAAGTTTTTGTATTGTTGCTGATCTTTGTTATTGTTTACATTGTTATTGTTTACATTGTTTGTATTGTTTACATTTTCAATGTTTACATTCTGCATGTGTTTACATAGTCATTGTTTACAGTTATAGTAATTAGTTAATGGGCTATGCTAATGCACTGTTACTACTATACTGATGATAAATGAATGATGAATAGTGTCGTGCACTATTGAATGAGAAGTGCACTTATGATCAAGAATTGATTGTTGATATTTCATATACAAGTTCTTTGATTGGAGACTTGTTTCCCACAGAGACTGGGATAATATAATGTGATGTGAATATACAAGTGCTTAATTAAGACTTGTTACACTTAGGTTTGAAATAAATTAGTTAATTATTTCAGGTTTTGGACTCATATGTTAGACAACATGTCTACATTTGAGCACTTTATTGAGCAGGGTAAATTGCTTGGCAAGACTGGTGATAAGTTAGAAGAATTTGCAACTGCTCGATATGATAAAGCAATGGAAGCTGAACAAAAGAAACTGCATATGGAAGCTGAACAAAAGAAACTGCAGATGCAGGTGGATGAAAAGAGATTCCAAATGGAAATGGAAAAACAAAAAAGGGAATCAGAAGCTGAGGAAAGAAAACTCCAGCTACAGCTAGAGGCTGAGAATAAAAGACTTGAAAAAGAAGCTGAAAATAAAAGACTTGAAAAAGAAGCTGAAGAAAGGAAGTTACAAAGAGAGTCTGATGAGAGGAAAGCAAAAATGGAACATGAAGAAAAACTCTTAGCTTTAGAGTTGGAGAAATTGAAATTGACGAGCATGAGTAATGGTAATGATTCAAACAAGGGTTCATCTTCTGGGAAGGCTAATAATGATACTTTTAAGATTAAGTTACCAACATTTAGTCCTTCCAGTGATGACATAATGTTCTATCTGGACAGATTTGAACAAGCATGTACAGCTCATAACATAGACAAAGCAAAATATGTTTATCAGTTATCAGGGATACTGACAGGTAAAGCTCTAAGTATATTAAATATGGTGGATGAACCTGACAAGAACAATTATGAGGTTGTCAGGGCCGCTTTGTTAAAGAAATATCAGCTTAACGAAGACGGCTATCGTCTACAATTTAAAAACATGTTACCTGAAAATGGAGTTGAATTCTCCGAGTTTATTGCAAGAATACGCATTACTTTCTCACGATGGGTTGAACTATCTAAGACGGAAAAAACTTATGAAGGACTTATGGACTTAATACTTAGAGACAAAGTCATGTCGTCTGTCAATGAGTCTTTCCTTGCTTTCCTTCATGAACGTAAACCTAAAACAATAAAAGAAATGGAAGATTTCTGTTGCCAATACGTAACTGCGCACCCACACATAACCATGGGTAACTCTAAGGTGAAAGAAGGTTTACCAGTTGCTTCGGCAGCTCCGTATGGTCAAAACTTTGCTCGTAGATCCCAACAAAATTTTGATAGAAAGGGCAGCGGTAATTTCTGTCAAAATCATGGAAACCAATTTCATGGTGATTCTTCTTCGAAGAATTGGAGACAACCTGATAGTGGTCGTTACTATCACCCTAATAATTATAAGCATTTCAAAAGAGGATATGGTAATAGAGGTTATTCCTGCCGAAGACCTCAGAACCAAACAAATAGATGTTCGCATCAATGTGAACATGATAGTAATCGTGGAAACTGGAATTCGAACCAGGATAACAATTACAATAGAGACAATAATAACTGCAGAGATAATAATAACTCTGATAACTTCAGAGGTAATAATAGTCGGGGTAGATCTCAACACAAAAAAAAGAGATATCAGCAGGCTAATGCTGTACAACAGGAAACTGAGGGAGCCTGTAATCATGTTGTTGATAGTAAAAACTTTGACGCTGTCACTAGTTCTGCTTTTGACTTTGAGAGAGCAAACAAATGCCCCCAATGCAGTACTTTATTCGAACCGGGTACCATAACTACTTTGAGTTGTGGTCACCCACTTCCCGCTCTTCCTGCTGCTGTTGCGCATGACGGGAGGGGTTCTTTAATTCTACATAAGGGTCTTGTTAATGATACTCCGGTCTCACTACTTTTCGATTCCGGATGCACCACTATTGGTGTTAGACAATCGCTTTGTAGATCCATCTTGTGCTACAGGAAGGGTTATTAAATGTGTCACATTTGGCGGCACTCTAGAAAAATATCCTACTGCTGTAATTCGCATTGCCACTCCTTTCTTTACTGGAGATGTGCATGCTTGTCTCTTACCTAATCCTATTGCGGACCTTATTATTGGTCGTATTCACGGAGTTAGGGAGTGTACCCCACAGCAGATTGCTGCTTGGGAAGATAATAACATGCAAGCTACAAATGCAGTAGTTACAAGAGCACAAGCTCTACAAACACCCGAAACTTCACTGAATAGTGATAATGAAGTTGATAGCCAAGATAGTCACTTAGTAATCACTCGTGACTCTTTCATAAAATTGCAAGAAGAAGATTCTTCTTTAAAAAAATTCTTCGTTCTTGCGAAGAAAGGTGATCCGAATCAGGATACAAATAGAAAATCTTGGATTGCAATGAGAAACGGCGTACTTGTACGTATGGTACAAGATTCGACTACGTCGGCACATTCGCAAATTCTTGTTCCCAAGAGCATGAGAGTCCAAATATTACAACATGCTCATGACTCGCAATGTGCTGGACATATGGGTTTTGCCCGCACGAAGTCGAGAGTCCTTGCGGCTTTCTTTTGGCCTTTTGTCAATAAGGACATTCGTATTTACTGCCGATCATGCAAGGTATGTCAGGAGGTCAAATCTAGAGGACCACGACATGCTGCGCCTATCCAGGCTGCTGACATTCCTATTCGGCCGTTTCAGAAAATGGCCATAGATATTATTGGCCCTTTTAAGGTCAAGTCGGCCAGAGGACATCAGTTTATCCTTACATGTGTCGATATGTGCACACGTTGGCCAGAGGCTATTCCTCTTAAGAGCATATCTACTACAGATATCGCAGATGCTCTTTGGTTGATATTTTCTCGCTTGGGGTTCCCCAGAGAAATATTGTCAGACCATGGCACTCAACTCATATCTGACACTATGTCACAGGTAATGTCTACCTTACATATTGAACGATCTCTCAGTAGTATCTACCATCCTATGTCTAATGGGTTAGTTGAGCGTCTGAATAGAACGCTCAAGACTTTGCTTGGTAAGATAACTGAAGATCATCCTCAAGATTGGGACAGGGTTTTACCCGCGGCTCTCTTTGCCTATAGAGAAGTCCCTAATGAACACACAGGATTTTCTCCCTTCGAACTTGTCTTTGGCGCGCGTCCACGCGGCCCTATGTCTTTATTACACGATCTCATCACTGCCGATGATATTAGCGATGAAACTCAATCCTCATATGAGTATGTCATTGCTCTTAGACAAAAGATCATTGAGGCATGTAAGCTAGCAACTGCTTCATCAGAAATTGCTAAAGAGAAGGCAAGGCAGTTTGCTAACAAGAATAGATGTCTACGACAACTTTGTCCAGGTGACAAAGCATTCGTCCTACTCCCCAGTAGGGAAAATAGACTTCTTATTGCATGGAAAGGTCCGTATGCAATAGTCTCTCGGATTTCCGATGTTGACTATGTGGTCGATATTGATGGAAAGCATAAAACTTTCCACATAAACATGCTTTCGGAATTTCACGAACGTCCGGACTATTTGCTGCCTATTTTCCAGGCAACGGATGATGCTCCTGCACCTCACGGTCATTATTCATCCCTGTCTGTCATTCAGGATGAGGAAGCTACCTTCTCTGATGTCAACCTTCCCCTTCCAGTGGTTCCATTACATTCCACGGAATCTTGGAAAAACGTTTCTGTTTCTCCTAATCTTTCTGGTGACGAACATCGACAAGTCTCGTCGCTGTTACAAACATTTCAGGATGTTCTCACTGACATTCCTGGACACACAGATGTCATAGAACATGACATAATTCTTACCGACAATAATCCAATTAGGGTTAGGCGTATCCTATTCCTATACACTTTCAGTCGCAAGTGGAAAAGGAATTGGATGAAATGATTCAATTAAATATAATTGAACCATCGACTTCACCATATTCTTCTTCCATGGTTATTGTCCGGAAGAAGGATAAGAACATACGAATTTGCGTTGATTATCGCAAATTGAATCAGGTCACAAAGTTCGACGCTGAACCGATGCCTTTGTTAGAAGATCTACTGATTAGACTTTCTAATTCTAGATTCTTCACTAAACTTGACTTGTCTAAAGGTTATTGGCAAGTGCCTTTAGCAGAGCATGCCAAACCTCTTACTGCTTTTTCTACACCTAGGGGTTTATTTCAATGGAATGTTATGCCTTTTGGTCTCATGAACGCCCCTGCCACTTTCGTTCGCATGATGCGTCGAATTCTGTCACATCGTTCGGATGTCATCGCATACTTAGATGACATCTGTCTCTTCAGTGATACCTGGGAAGATCACTATTTAGGGTTATATGACTTACTGTCCACTCTACGTGAGAATAATTTGACAGCAAAACCTTCTAAAGCTTTTGTTGGTTTTGGTGAAATCTCTTTCCTGGGTCATCGTGTTGGTCATGGTCTCTTGAAGACAGAAGACCACAATACTTCCAAAATACTGAACATCTCTGTTCCTAAAACGAAGAAACAAGTTAGGAGTCTCTTAGGTTTAATTCAATTTTATGGGAGATTTATTCCAAATTTATCTTCGATCATGGCACCTCTATCAACATTGTTGAAGAAAGGTTCGCCTAATCTGGTCCGTTGGTCTGAAGAATGCCAATCTTCACTAGACCAAATCAAGAATATATTTTCTTCTCCTCCCATCTTAAGATTACCTACTCTTGATAGGACTTTTGTTCTTCGGAGTGATGCTTCATCCACTGGGATTGGAGCAGCACTGATGCAAGAATATGCAAATACTCTGCATCCTGTTATGTACATTTCTAGAAAACTAAATGCGGCAGAGAGGAACTACTCGGTTTTAGACCGTGAGTTGTTAGCGATGGTTTGGTCAATTCTAAAACTACAAAGATTCCTCCTGGGCGCACATTTCATTCTAGAGACTGATCAGAAAGCTCTTACAGCTATTCAGACTAAGAATTTGAAGAGTTCGAGATCCACTCGATATGCTATAGCTCTTCAACCTTTTCACTTCACGGTACGAGCTATCCGTGGTGCGGATAATGTGATGGCTGACATTTTGTCTAGATGCCCACATGACTCCAACTAATACTTCTGTCCTATATTTCTATATATTACAGAGTCATAACACACCTATATTTCTACAATAGATTAGCACATCTGTACTTACTTTATATGTACACACACTATCGTGCTTTGTTGTCATCTTCTTCTGTTCGTTTTTTAAGATGATAGAGGAGGACTGAGTAGTTAATATAAGGGCCGTTAGTTTACTAAACAGCCACAATTATTAATAATGTATTGTACCTTATGAAGCATATTAGTTATTAATTAGCATTATATTGCTTGTACTTTCTCAGAATGTCATTGTTGAGCTGAGGACTTACCTTACGAGTTCTAGATTGTGTACTTACCCTCGGAATACCAGAGCATATGTCCTGGATCGTCATGTAGTTTAACTTTACTATGTACTTATGTCATTACATGTCAAAGAATGTACTATTTAAATTTTCCTATCAGATTTGTACATCCATTTTTAAAGACAATATTAGAGTATGCTGTTTAATGATGATTATAGTAACTTGCATACGTATATTGTGTTTACATGCTAACGTGATGTGTGTTGGTGACACCTCCCCGATGTGAATATTTTTTGAGACATATTTATTTTTCTGTTGAGGTATATCCTCACCAGACACTCTATGATTAGCCTATTGTTTGGCAATTTAATTAATTATCAGCGCATAATTCGTGCGTTTTGAGCCGCTTATCGCATGCTCTTTGATATTTAAAAAAAAAAAAAAATATGTTCCACATTTTTTTTTTATCGGGAGGAGGTGGTGATATGTTGCGTGATAAATTCTCGCAACATCGTTTTGTTTCAATGTCTGTTTTATAACGCAAGGGCAACAACTGCTTGAAAGTTATAGTCACTTTTCTCGGTAAGCATTTGTCTTCTCGCGTTGGTATCGAATGCAGTTAACTTTTGAGCTGTGGTCATTTTGCGCTGGACTGCGCATGACTTGTCTTGTTGTTTGGTCGATCGGTTTCCGCCCACCACTAGTGGGAGTGAGCGATTTGGAATGGCGAAAGAGATGCCTCGTTGAAGAGGGGATCTCCGCTTTTTTTGTTCTGTCAGGGATGTGTAGTCCTCTTATGGATATTTCGTTTAGTCGAGATAATACCTCTAGTGTTTTCCCACATGTCGGGAGGCGTGATATTTCTGTGTATTTCATGAAAGCAAGGTAAATTGACTTTTTCATTAACTCTATCGATTTTGGGTCGTGAGCGATTTCGATTCATAGCCTGTCTCCGAAAGTCGTCGTCACGAGATGTTCTTTTCCAGCTCACATGTCGCTGCATTGTACTGCATTGGTTGATGCATGTACCAAGGACCATTACTTGCTACTTTGTTAAATGAACTAGGTTTAGAAAACCTTTATTATCTAGAGGATATTTTTGAGGACATTATTATACTTCGGCAGACGTGTCTGTCTTGCTGAAGTCAAACTTAGGAGAGTGAACTGATTTCATACATCTGGTTATCTCCTGGCTGTTATAGAAAAGGATGGAGTTGTTCACCTGACTACATTTACAGCACTATGAAATATAACATGCATCTGACTCATCATTGTAATGCTGTCTACCGTTTATTGCTGTATTGAATGTTGCTGTGATAATGACTGTTTGATGTGCCTGCACATTTGCGTAACCATTTTGTCACTGTGGCGTCCACAATAAATGATGAAGAAAAACGTCAACGGCTGTTTCAAGACTCATTGACTTTATACGTCGTGAGTTTACTGACGTCCTATGTGGATTGCCCTGTTATTGTTGCATGAACATTGTTTTGACTGAACACATCTACACACTACACAAAACCAGACATGCGGGTGCCATCCATCATCATATGGCATCACGCATCAATATGTTGCGCATAAAAGTGTGTGCTCATCAACGTCTGTATTGATGATCTAACAATCTTGATGAAGGCGAAGAAAATAACTATGAATTACTTCATATTATTTTAGGGGAAATGTCTTTAATTACGAATAGAAGTAATGAAAAACAGTCTTTCGCACATTTAGCTATGAGGCTAAGGGTATTAATAAATCTTAAATAATGAAGAAAGAAAATTATTAATAATTTTTATAAGATGCACTAACCTCTTTTTCCCTCCGCGAATCCCTTAAAAGCACTATTAAATTACACTCCACAGATACTAATGAAATTTCCACACAGGAATGAAATATTAGTACACGCTGAACAGAGAATATGCCGTAGGAACCACTCTTATGTGCCGCGACGTTGAAAATTCCATACTGATTTCTGGCGGACGTCTTCTGGATGGCCATTTTGTCATAAGTCTGAAACTGTTTATTCTGACTCCGCTATCCAATCCAGTAATTAAGTGTCAATTTTGCATTGTGTTACTGAGATGTTCGCAATCCAAGTCAATCGCTAAAATGAGTGGCTGTCGCAACCAACTCTTCAATTCCATGCTGCGGGTTCGTTTACACGACAAACCGTACGTTAGGATGGGACGCCCAATGCATAAATCACATCTCCCTCTGTCACAAAGCCTTCTATTCTTTTTTGCCACTTCGCCGGCTTCTTGTTTCATTCTCGAGAGGGGCTGGTTTCTTTTGTCTCATTGTCGTGAGGTGGCTTCCTTAATCCTTTTGTTCATAGCCAAGCTTGGTATTGAACACGTAAGAGGCTTAAACCGCTATCGTCGGCTACGATATGGTAACAAATATTTCGGTGTGTGTCACGAGTCCTTTGTGGCGCCATGCTATTGTGTCCCAAGGTGGGGATAGTCGTACTGTTTAAACAGCGGATTAGGTATGAAAATAATTCTTTCTATGGCCAAGTCGGGATCTCCCAAACTAAACAATACTTGTCTAACGTGGCCAGGGGGTTTTCCTAATATTCTAACGAGGCAAGGAGGGTTACGAATTATAGTGCATGGTGTCGAAATAAATCAAAGAAGTGCAAAGTTACACTTAGGTACAAGCTGTGATTAAGAAAGATTTCTTTAATAATTTTAGCAAAATGAGATAAAATAAGAAAGATGTTACAGAAGATACAGAGCGATAAGGATAGGCGCTATGACAGTTATATTATGGCTCAGTGGCAAATATAAAAGAATAAGTGACTTAATACTAACGCAGCAGCCATATTTCATGCAGTGCGTATTTTTTGCGAATTTATTTATTCATCCAAGGAATAAGATCTGATTAACTTCTGTATCAGTAACACCTCATTAGTCCCAATTTCAATGTGAATAGAACTGTATACGCCAGTACTAGACAGCAGCCCTTCTAGCAACAGGTGGCAACTTTGGTCCAGTTTGTAGAACTTATAAAACATTTCAAAAATGTATCATATTCTTTTTTGTCAATGCAAATAAGAGTTGTCGGAAGATTTTATTTCGGTGTTAATCTGTAGCCAGCACTCATTTCTTCAGTATTAATTTTTACAAAGCAGTTTAGCAGTTTAAGATGACAATTTTTAGTTTAATTTAGACAATAACTGTTATCCATTTATATCGCAGTCAGAGGCCATGCTTGGTCGGTCTTTGGCTAAGGACGGAAGAAGAAGAAGATTTATATCGCACTGAGAATCATCTGGCTTTCACAGTGGGTTGTCTTTCTATTTTACGTTTAACACTGTGAGCAACTGGAACGCATACACAATGTATTGGGCTGTACGCGAAATACGCCCCTTGTGACGATGCGGTAAATGCTTGGAGTACTGTTGATTAAATCCAAATATGCGATGGCTCAGGTAAAAGCCTATATGCGAGTAACCACATAAAATATGCACACTGTGCATGGGAACATTAGGTGGCATCAAGTGGGGGATGTCATGAATGGCGCAACATAGTGACCACAGTTGAAAATATCTTCATATAAATATATAGTGTCGGCGTCTGTGGCCTAATGGATATGAACACAGTTTCATAATCCAGATATACCAGATTCGAAACCTGCTGCAGGCGGTTTGGTAGCAGATCGCTTTGTGTGGATTTTTAACAATGGTATAAGCGCTCACCGTTCATAGAGCAATGACAAACTACTGAATGAAAAAATTGACTAGAAAAATCAAAAACAGCCAATAAAAGCTGGAGTTGATTGCCACGTCCTGGAAAGGATAAGCAACTTAAAAAAAAATAGTATATAGTTTAAAATATATTCATGGGAGAAGAGTGGAGTAAGTCAGGTGAGAACTTGACAAACTACTAAAAAGTCATCATCAGCCTTGGCAGAGAGTGCAGAGTCTGGTGCAATTAGAAAGAAGAGCTGGAGATTGTTCAACTTATAAATGAAAATGCCAGGGATGATGATGCAAAAAAAAAAAACAGGGCAGTAGATCCACACCAGTACTTGAAGATTAGATGCATCTGTAGGGGTTTTCCATTTGTGCTGTAGCCATCCATTGTGGACTTTCCGAAGCATGGACGTACAGTGTAAACAATAACTGCCCACTGTGTACCCTGATGGGTCTTTAGTGCGTAGTGAGAAATCAAAATGGGGCTTCTCTGCGAGAATAAAGGGCAGAGTCGTTGCTGAACAGAGTGGAGCCTACATGACAGCAACCTCCAGCATGAGAATGGAGGTTAAGGCAGTTACCGCAGCACTGAGGTGGCTGTATGAAACTCCATCAACTAGGGCAGTTATACTGTCAGACTCCCAGACTATGCTTCGGAAAGGTCAGAACGGATGGCTGCGGCAGGAATGGAAAACGTCAATAGAATCCTCAAGTCTTCAAGAACTGATATGGATCTACTGTCATGGATAATGCAAGGGTAGGTGGCAATGAGAGAGCTCACAGACAAGCCTCGAGAGCACCCATAATGGGGGCACTTGACATGGATAAGGGAGAGATACTAAGGGCAATGCAATGGTCACCTGCTAGATAATGACACTGCAATTGATGAATCAACAAGACTGAGACTGTTGGAGTTTGGCATCAAACGTGAGACTTGCATCAAATGTGGGACTGGCAGAGATGGGCGTGAGAAAGGATGCATCCGTCGTACGCACAACCAGAGTGCTACAGTACAATTAGCATTCATACTCTTCGACATTTGTTGAATGAGACTAAGCCCCTATGGGTTTGCTCAGAGTGCTGTGAGGTCGATTCTGATTAAAAAATTACAAATAAAAACGGGTTGTCTTTCTACTTGAAAGTTGAATCGTATTTGCAATTCAAAACCATTTTATTTCATTTAGGCTTTTCGTGGTTTTTTTCATGTTGCTTGAGTGTTTTTCAGATCTACATTTCTTATTTGTATCCCCCTACAAATTGCTACACGCTTGCGTCACTTCCGCTTCACATCCATTTCAAATATTATTGATACCGGGGATTTTCATAATCTTCTGTTTGATTTATTCTTTCATATTAACATTTTATCTTTTAGAAGTTATATCGTTTGTTATATTCCTTGCACTGATATTTCTTTCTCACTTGTTCTGTACCTTTACCCGCTTATTTATTGCTACTTCCCCCCCTTTTCCATTTTTTCTGTGTTATTTAGTTCTGTTCATCTTTCTGGGTCACCCATCTACGGTTTATTGTTGCACGATCTATTCTTCCAAGTGCTTGCAGCGTTCACTCTCTCTCTCTCTCTCTTTCTCTCTCTCTCTTTCTCTCTCTCTCTCTCTCTCTCTCTCTCTCTCTCTCGCCGAAAGTTTTCGATGCATCTTTCAGTTGCAAAGATGACTCCATATCCATTTGTCAATTTTGTTACAATTTTCGGCACACTATTAAACGTATGCAGATTCTGTGATACAAGTACAGTTTTATGAAAAAAAAGACAATTATTTAAAAAAAGCAGCTTGGCAAAAAGCAGAAATGGAAACCAAAGCGATTAGACGTTTGGGGTGCAATTAACGAACTACTCTAATCATAAATCATTGTCGTATTTTGAATCTGTATAAACAACACGGTCGTATTTTCCGCGCTCAATCTAGGATAAATGGACCAAATATAATAGCCAATCTGGACGCTCCTTTTCTAGTGTCTATAAAGAAACCTTTTTATGTTGAGCAGAAAGGGCCTATTCTGTGTTTTTGGTGGAAAGGAAATATAGGTGTTGCGTGATAAATTCTCGCAACATCGTTTTATTTCAGTGTCTGTTTTATAACGCAAGGGCAACAACTGCTTGTAATTTATAGTCACTTTTCTCGGTAAGCATTTGTCTTCTCGCGTTGGTATCGAATGCAGTTAACTTTTGAGCTGTGGTCATTTTTGCGCTGGACTGCGCATGACTTGTCTTGTTGTTTGGTCGATCGGTTTCCGCCCACCACTAGTGGGAGTGAGCGATTTGGAATGGCGAAAGAGATGCCTCGTTGAAGAGGGGATCTCCGCTATTTTTGTTCTGTCAGGGATGTGTAGTCCTCTTATGGATATTTCGTTTATTCGGGATAATACCTCTAGTGTATTTGCACATGCCGGGAGGCGTGATATTTCTGTATTTCTTGAAAGCAAGGTAAATTAACATTTTCATTAACTCTATCGATTTTTGGTCGTGAACGATTTCGATTCATAGCCTGTCTGCGAAAGTCGTCGTCACGAGATGTTCTTTCCCAGCTCACATGTCGCTGCATTGTACTGCATCGGTTGATGCATGTACCAAGGACCATTACTTGCTACTTTGTTAAATGAACTAGGTTTAGAAAACCTTTATTATCTAGAGGATATTCTTGAGGACATTATTTATACTTCGGCAGACGTGTCTGTCTTGCTGAAGTCAAACTAAGGAGAGTGAACTGATCTCATACATCTGGTTATCTCCTGGCTGTTATAGAAAAGGATGGAGTTGTTCACCTGACTACATTTACAGCACTTTGAAATATAACATGCATCTGACTCATCATTGTAATGCTGTCTACCGTTTATTGCTGTATTGAATGTTGCTGTGATAATGACTGTTTGATGTGCCTACACATTTGCGTAACCATTTTGTCACTGTGGCGTCCACAATAAATAATGAAGAAAAACGTCAACGGCTGTTTCAAGACTCATTGACTTTATACGTCGTGAGTTTACTGACGTCCTATGTGGATTGCCCTGTTATTGTTGCATGAACATTGTTTTGACTGAACACATCTACACACTACACAAAACCAGACATGCGGATGCCATCCATCATCATATGGCATCACGCATCATTTGGTGGCCATAAGCTGGTTTGATTCTGGTACTAGCAAACACGGGGTCCCTTACCCACTTCATTTTCAACAAGAATTCATCAGCATCCTTCAAGAAATTAACATTCTTCAATACAGTCAACATCTTCAAAATTTTCAAAGTACTCGGCGTTGCCCGGTAAAAGTCAAAATTTCAACTTTTTGACGGAAACAAGAATTTGACAGTACCCGGCGTTGTTACATGTTGCCGGATAACTCGGACTGCTGTTATCTTTTACGCAAGTCAAGCAAGTTGCTGCTGTCAAGGTTCCAGTGCTGTCGTTTTTTGAGAAGGTCAAGTGCCGGTTGAAACGGGGTGTTTTCTGAAGAAGGCCAAGTACCGATTTCCATCAACTTACTTTTGGATTAGAAGGACAAGTGCCGAAACAACTCAACACACAGTATTTCAGAAGCTCTTGTACCATCGTGTTAGCAGTGGAAGCAGTTCAGATGTGCCATCATCGTTGGAGCTTCGCTCTTTAGGACGTTGATTGACATCCGTTTTTCTGCTGTTCTACGATTGGAAGCCTTTAAGTTAAGTGGCCTGTTTGTATGTAAACTGTGCCCTTATACTTCTGCTGAGTCTTCTGTGTATCATCTCATTCTATATGTTATATGTCTATATGTTATTTGTATATTTATATGTTTATATTTCAGCGGGTTCTCGGTTGGGTGGTGTCTCCGTTAGATTATGCCACGTCATAGAGGTCGTCTATTGTGAGCGTTTTCTGTAGGGTTTGCAAATTTCCGATACTGGAATTTGCTAAGCGACTTCTGTTGCTATTTATGTTAGCTGTGATGACATGTTTTAATATTGTTTTCGTTATTATTTCACATTCTTTAGTTTTGTTGTGATTTGTTTGTATTTGTTAGCCTACTCTTGTCTATAATTTAGTTTCATACAACATTTTTGTTTATACACTGTGGTGTCATGTATTTTGTTTAATTCTATCGCAGATATCGTCACATTTTTTGTGATATTTCATTAATTTCTGCTTTATTTTTAGTTGATTTCTGCGAAAGTTTTTGTATTGTTGCTGATCTTTGTTATTGTTTACATTGTTATTGTTTACATTGTTTGTATTGTTTACATTTTCAATGTTTACATTCTGCATGTGTTTACATAGTCATTGTTTACAGTTATAGTAATTAGTTAATGGGCTATGCTAATGCACTGTTACTACTATACTGATGATAAATGAATGATGAATAGTGTCGTGCACTATTGAATGAGAAGTGCACTTATGATCAAGATTTGAGTGCTGATATTTCATATACAAGTTCTTTGATTGGAGACTTGTTTCCCACAGAGACTGGGGATAATATAATGTGATGTGAATATACAAGTGCTTAATTAAGACTTGTTACACTTAGGTTTGAAATAAATTAGTTAATTATTTCAGGTTTTGGACTCATATGTTAGACAACATGTCTACATTTGAGCACTTTATTGAGCAGGGTAAATTGCTTGGGAAGACTGGTGATAAGTTAGAAGAATTTGCAACTGCTCGATATGATAAAGCAATGGAAGCTGAACAAAAGAAACTGCATATGGAAGCTGAACAAAAGAAACTGCAGATGCAGGTGGATGAAAAGAGATTCCAAATGGAAATGGAAAAACAAAAAAGGGAATCAGAAGCTGAGGAAAGAAAGCTACAGCTAGAGGCTGAGAATAAAAGACTTGAAAAAGAAGCTGAGAATAAAAGACTTGAAAAAGAAGCTGAAAATAAAAGACTTGAAAAAGAAGCTGAAAATAAAAGACTTGAAAAAGAAGCTGAAAATGAAAGACTTCAAATGCAGGCTCAAGCTGAAGAAAGGAAGTTACAAAGAGAGTCTGATGAGAGGAAAGCAAAAATGGAACATGAAGAAAAACTCTTAGCTTTAGAGTTGGAGAAATTGAAATTGACGAGCATGAGTAATGGTAATGATTCAAACAAGGGTTCATCTTCTGGGAAGGCTAATAATGATACTTTTAAGATTAAGTTACCAACATTTAGTCCTTCCAGTGATGACATAATGTTCTATCTGGACAGATTTGAACAAGCATGTACAGCTCATAACATAGACAAAGCAAAATATGTTTATCAGTTATCAGGGATACTGACAGGTAAAGCTCTAAGTATATTAAATATGGTGGATGAACCTGACAAGAGCAATTATGAGGTTGTCAGGGCCGCTTTGTTAAAGAAATATCAGCTTAACGAAGACGGCTATCGTCTACAATTTAAAAACATGTTACCTGAAAATGGAGTTGAATTCTCCGAGTTTATTGCAAGAATACGCATTACTTTCTCACGATGGGGTGAACTATCTAAGACGGAAAAAACTTATGAAGGACTTATGGACTTAATACTTAGAGACAAAGTCATGTCGTCTGTCAATGAGTCTTTCCTTGCTTTCCTTCATGAACGTAAACCTAAAACAATAAAAGAAATGGAAGATTTCTGTTGCCAATACGTAACTGCGCACCCACACATAACCATGGGTAACTCTAAGGTGAAAGAAGGTTTACCAGTTGCTTCGGCAGCTCCGTATGGTCAAAACTTTGCTCGTAGATCCCAACAAAATTTTGATAGAAAGGGCAGCGGTAATTTCTGTCAAAATCATGGAAACCAATTTCATGGTGATTCTTCTTCGAAGAATTGGAGACAACCTGATAGTGGTCGTTACTATCACCCTAATAATTATAAGCATTTCAAAAGAGGATATGGTAATAGAGGTTATTCCTGCCGAAGACCTCAGAACCAAACAAATAGATGTTCGCATCAATGTGAACATGATAGTAATCGTGGAAACTGGAATTCGAACCAGTAAACAATTACAATAGAGACAATAATAACTGCAGAGATAATAATAACTCTGATAACTTCAGAGGTAATAATAGTCGGGGTAGATCTCAACACAAAAAAAAGAGATATCAGCAGGCTAATGCTGTACAACAGGAAACTGAGGGAGCCTGTAATCATGTTGTTGATAGTAAAAACTTTGACGCTGTCACTAGTTCTGCTTTTGACTTTGAAAGAGCAAACAAATGCCCCCAATGCAGTACTTTATTCGAACCGGGTACCATAACTACTTTGAGTTGTGGTCACCCACTTCCCGCTCTTCCTGCTGCTGTTGCGCATGACGGGAGGGGTTCTTTAATTCTACATAAGGGTCTTGTTAATGATACTCCGGTCTCACTACTTTTCGATTCCGGATGCACCACTATTGGTGTTAGACAATCGCTTGTAGATCCATCTTGTGCTACAGGAAGGGTTATTAAATGTGTCACATTTGGCGGCACTCTAGAAAAATATCCTACTGCTGTAATTCGCATTGCCACTCCTTTCTTTACTGGAGATGTGCATGCTTGTCTCTTACCTAATCCTATTGCGGACCTTATTATTGGTCGTATTCACGGAGTTAGGGAGTGTACCCCACAGCAGATTGCTGCTTGGGAAGATAATAACATGCAAGCTACAAATGCAGTAGTTACAAGAGCACAAGCTCTACAAACACCCGAAACTTCACTGAATAGTGATAATGAAGTTGATAGCCAAGATAGTCACTTAGTAATTACTCGTGACTCTTTCATAAAATTGCAAGAAGAAGATCCTTCTTTAAAAAAATTCTTCGTTCTTGCGAAGAAAGGTGATCCGAATCAGGATACAAATAGAAAATCTTGGATTGCAATGAGAAACGGCGTACTTGTACGTATGGTACAAGATTCGACTACGTCGGCACATTCGCAAATTCTTGTTCCCAAGAGCATGAGAGTCCAAATATTACAACATGCTCATGACTCGCAATGTGCTGGACATATGGGTTTTGCCCGTACGAAGTCGAGAGTCCTTGCGGCTTTCTTTTGGCCTTTTGTCAATAAGGACATTCGTATTTACTGCCGATCATGCAAGGTATGTCAGGAGGTCAAATCTAGAGGACCACGACATGCTGCGCCTATCCAGGCTGCTGACATTCCTATTCGGCCGTTTCAGAAAATGGCCATAGATATTATTGGCCCTTTTAAGGTCAAGTCGGCCAGAGGACATCAGTTTATCCTTACATGTGTCGATATGTGCACACGTTGGCCAGAGGCTATTCCTCTTAAGAGCATATCTACTACAGATATCGCAGATGCTCTTTGGTTGATATTTTCTCGCTTGGGGTTCCCCAGAGAAATATTGTCAGACCATGGCACTCAACTCATATCTGACACTATGTCACAGGTAATGTCTACCTTACATATTGAACGATCTCTCAGTAGTATCTACCATCCTATGTCTAATGGGTTAGTTGAGCGTCTGAATAGAACGCTCAAGACTTTGCTTGGTAAGATAACTGAAGATCATCCTCAAGATTGGGACAGGGTTTTACCCGCGGCTCTCTTTGCCTATAGAGAAGTCCCTAATGAACACACAGGATTTTCTCCCTTCGAACTTGTCTTTGGCGCGCGTCCACGCGGCCCTATGTCTTTATTACACGATCTCATCACTGCCGATGATATTAGCGATGAAACTCAATCCTCATATGAGTATGTCATTGCTCTTAGACAAAAGATCATTGAGGCATGTAAGCTAGCAACTGCTTCATCAGAAATTGCTAAAGAGAAGGCAAGGCAGTTTGCTAACAAGAATAGATGTCTACGACAACTTTGTCCAGGTGACAAAGCATTCGTCCTACTCCCCAGTAGGGAAAATAGACTTCTTATTGCATGGAAAGGTCCGTATGCAATAGTCTCTCGGATTTCCGATGTTGACTATGTGGTCGATATTGATGGAAGCATAAAACTTTCCACATAAACATGCTTTCGGAATTTCACGAACGTCCGGACTATTTGCTGCCTATTTTCCAGGCAACGGATGATGCTCCTGCACCTCACGGTCATTATTCATCCCTGTCTGTCATTCAGGATGAGGAAGCTACCTTCTCTGATGTCAACCTTCCCCTTCCAGTGGTTCCATTACATTCCACGGAATCTTGGAAAAACGTTTCTGTTTCTCCTAATCTTTCTGGTGACGAACATCGACAAGTCTTGTCGATGTTACAAACATTTCAGGATGTTCTCACTGACATTCCTGGACACACAGATGTCATAGAACATGACATAATTCTTACCGACAATAATCCAATTAGGGTTAGGCCGTATCCTATTCCTATACACTTTCAGTCGCAAGTGGAAAAGGAATTGGATGAAATGATTCAATTAAATATAATTGAACCATCGACTTCACCATATTCTTCTTCCATGGTTATTGTCCGGAAGAAGGATAAGAACATACGAATTTGCGTTGATTATCGCAAATTGAATCAGGTCACAAAGTTCGACGCTGAACCGATGCCTTTGTTAGAAGATCTACTGATTAGACTTTCTAATTCTAGATTCTTCACTAAACTTGACTTGTCTAAAGGTTATTGGCAAGTGCCTTTAGCAGAGCATGCCAAACCTCTTACTGCTTTTTCTACACCTAGGGGTCTATTTCAATGGAATGTTATGCCTTTTGGTCTCATGAACGCCCCTGCCACTTTCGTTCGCATGATGCGTCGAATTCTGTCACATCGTTCGGATGTCATCGCATACTTAGATGACATCTGTCTCTTCAGTGATACCTGGGAAGATCACTATTTAGGGTTATATGACTTACTGTCCACTCTACGTGAGAATAATTTGACAGCAAAACCTTCTAAAGCTTTTGTTGGTTTTGGTGAAATCTCTTTCCTGGGTCATCGTGTTGGTCATGGTCTCTTGAAGACAGAAGACCACAATACTTCCAAAATACTGAACATCTCTGTTCCTAAAACGAAGAAACAAGTTAGGAGTCTCTTAGGTTTAATTCAATTTTATGGGAGATTTATTCCAAATTTATCTTCGATCATGGCACCTCTCTCAACATTGTTGAAGAAAGGTTCGCCTAATCTGGTCCGTTGGTCTGAAGAATGCCAATCTTCACTAGACCAAATCAAGAATATATTTTCTTCTCCTCCCATCTTAAGATTACCTACTCTTGATAGGACTTTTGTTCTTCGGAGTGATGCTTCATCCACTGGGATTGGAGCAGCACTGATGCAAGAATATGCAAATACTCTGCATCCTGTTATGTACATTTCTAGAAAACTAAATGCGGCAGAGAGGAACTACTCGGTTTTAGACCGTGAGTTGTTAGCGATGGTTTGGTCAATTCTAAAGCTACAAAGATTCCTCCTGGGCGCACATTTCATTCTAGAGACTGATCAGAAAGCTCTTACAGCTATTCAGACTAAGAATTTGAAGAGTTCGAGATCCACTCGATATGCTATAGCTCTTCAACCTTTTCACTTCACGGTACGAGCTATCCGTGGTGCGGATAATGTGATGGCTGACATTTTGTCTAGATGCCCACATGACTCCAACTAATACTTCTGTCCTATATTTCTATATATTACAGAGTCATAACACACCTATATTTCTACAATAGATTAGCACATCTGTACTTACTTTATATGTACACACTATCGTGCTTTGTTGTCATCTTCTTCTGTTCGTTTTTTTAAAATGATAGAGGAGGACTGAGTAGTTAATATAAGGGCCGTTAGTTTACTAAACAGCCACAATTATTAATAATGTATTGTACCTTATGAAGCATATTAGTTATTAATTAGCATTATATTGCTTGTACTTTCTCAGAATGTCATTGTTGAGCTGAGGACTTACCTTACGAGTTCTAGATTGTGTACTTACCCTCGGAATACCAGAGCATATGTCCTGGATCGTCATGTAGTTTAACTTTACTATGTACTTATGTCATTACATGTCAAAGAATGTACTATTTAAATTTTCCTATCAGATTTGTACATCCATTTTTAAAGACAATATTAGAGTATGCTGTTTAATGATGATTATAGTCACTTGCATACGTATATTGTGTTTACATGCTAACGTGATGTGTGTTGGTGACACCTCCCCGATGTGAATATTTTTTGAGACATATTTATTTTTCTGTTGAGGTATATCCTCACCAGACACTCTATAATTAGCCTATTGTTTGGCAATTTAATTAATTATCAGCGCATAATTCGTGCGTTTTGAGCCGCTTATCGCTTGCTCTTTGATATTGAAAAAAAAAATATGTTCCACATTTTTTTTTTATCGGGAGGAGGTGGTGATATGTTGCGTGATAAATTCTCGCAACATCGTTTTATTTCAGTGTCTGTTTTATAACGCAAGGGCAACAACTGCTTGAAATTTATAGTCACTTTTCTCGGTAAGCATTTGTCTTCTCGCGTTGGTATCGAATGCAGTTAACTTTTGAGCTGTGGTCATTTTTGCGCTGGACTGCGCATGACTTGTCTTGTTGTTTGGTCGATCGGTTTCCGCCCACCACTAGTGGGAGTGAGCGATTTGGAATGGCGAAAGAGATGCCTCGTTGAAGAGGGGATCTCCGCTATTTTTGTTCTGTCAGGGATGTGTAGTCCTCTTATGGATATTTCGTTTATTCGGGATAATACCTCTAGTGTATTTGCACATGCCGGGAGGCGTGATATTTCTGTATTTCTTGAAAGCAAGGTAAATTAACATTTTCATTAACTCTATCGATTTTTGGTCGTGAACGATTTCGATTCATAGCCTGTCTGCGAAAGTCGTCGTCACGAGATGTTCTTTCCCAGCTCACATGTCGCTGCATTGTACTGCATCGGTTGATGCATGTACCAAGGACCATTACTTGCTACTTTGTTAAATGAACTAGGTTTAGAAAACCTTTATTATCTAGAGGATATTCTTGAGGACATTATTTATACTTCGGCAGACGTGTCTGTCTTGCTGAAGTCAAACTAAGGAGAGTGAACTGATCTCATACATCTGGTTATCTCCTGGCTGTTATAGAAAAGGATGGAGTTGTTCACCTGACTACATTTACAGCACTTTGAAATATAACATGCATCTGACTCATCATTGTAATGCTGTCTACCGTTTATTGCTGTATTGAATGTTGCTGTGATAATGACTGTTTGATGTGCCTACACATTTGCGTAACCATTTTGTCACTGTGGCGTCCACAATAAATAATGAAGAAAAACGTCAACGGCTGTTTCAAGACTCATTGACTTTATACGTCGTGAGTTTACTGACGTCCTATGTGGATTGCCCTGTTATTGTTGCATGAACATTGTTTTGACTGAACACATCTACACACTACACAAAACCAGACATGCGGATGCCATCCATCATCATATGGCATCACGCATCAGTAGGCTGCACATATTTAAATGCCAGGAAATAACTAAACAGTAAAGATATGGAAAGGTAGAAATAAATTAGTAGTTTAAATATCACTTTAAATAATTAAAATCGGCCCAAAAATAAGTTAAATATAAAATATTTAAACTTAATCACATTATACGGGCAAGCTGAAGAACGTTTAAGCATTCATTCTTAAACACACTTTTGAACTGTGTTTCCGATTGGCCGGACGCAGCGCTATGTATAGAACGGGGACTTAGGAAGTTCCGCCACTATTATTTGAAAATTATACCCAGCTGAATGAATATAGCGCACACTGTAAATGCAAAGCCTTTTGCCGCTGTGACCTGAAAGCAGATCTAGATTCCTTTGAAAGCCTGTTCAGCTTGTGTGTATTATTTCATGAGGGTTCTGTCTAAAATACAAAGTTCAAACCCTCCACTGTGGAGGAAGTCTGTTGGTGCCTACAGTTCTAAAATATCTCTGAAGTCATCATTTTCAAGAATATCAGGTAAAGTGGAATCTGAGTTCCACTGAACAGCAGATCCAGATCTTAAAATAATGTATAAAAACCACAACTACTAAGAACATTTTTATGATGATATATATATAAAGGGACAATAAACGTGAATATTCTACAGTCAGGGGACAGTGATTAAACTAGTTTAAAGAAAGAAAATTGATAATATTTTCATTACCTGGGCCCATTTTATTCATTATGGAAAAGTCATTCCAGCTTATTTATTTATCTGTTGTAAATTACCATTTGCTTTCTTTTAGAAGTCCTTACCGAAAAAATAAATCGGTAAAAGGACAAATAAAATTGTAAATAACTTCAGTCGTCTTACGTAATTATTATTATTAAGTTTAAGTTCTGTATTGGAATTTATTAACACCTATATAATTCAAAAATGTCCCCCTAGATAACGAGTCATTAATACAAAAGTGGTGTGGCAAGGCTGAGGGTGAGGCTCTGGGGAAGGGCTGGACCGGCTGATGGTGCACAGAGGGGGTTTGACATCAGCGGATTGAGGGACCCCCTCTGCGGAGAAGCTTTTGCGGCCGACGTTGGGAAACGATGTCGATTTTGCCAAGGGCCCAGGGGACGGACATTGGCTGATGAATATGGGCCAGAATTTCAACACCATTTTCGGCATTATATAGGGGGAACAGTGGCGGGTCATGCTTGAAGATTCCAGGAGAGGAAGTGGCAAGACTGGATTAGCTCCAGAGGCACTGGACATCCAAGGGGATTGAGAGAGGGGGAAACTGTAGCACCAGGGGAGAGAAGACAGAGGCGAGGTCTCCGGGTTGGAGCAACTATATAGCGAACGGTACAGTCAACAGGACAGGGGGGTTGAACGCCAAACCCGAGCCAACGGAAGGAATTTCCTAGGCGATCTTGCAGGGCAGGCAGAGGGGGGCGGCGCTTGAGAAATGAACAGGCACAGTGTACCAATGGCTTAAATTCATCGGCGGAAAACGGGGTGCAAAAACAATGTTACATTAGTAAGAGATGGGCACAAGGTGGTCTCATCGGGACAGTCGGCGGGGGGACAGGATAACGGGGTATGGGGCAGAGCACTTCAGAGAAACCTCTGAAACAAGGAAATACCAGAGGACACAATTGAATTGTTCCTGAGGCTGAAAAAAAAACGATCTAGATGTAAATACAGACATTCCACGAGAAGAAGAAAATCATCACAGCATCAAAGGGTTAAAGAACGGTTTAAAGCTTCCGGGCATGATAACTTAAATGCAGAGCTATTTAGACAGACCCTGACTGAGCTAGCAGCAGAAACTACTAGAACCACTATTTGCACAAGGTGTGGGAAAACGGGGACAACACCATCAGAAGTGGAACAAAGGAATATATTGTTCAAATTGCCAAGAAGGGAGATCTTTCAGACTGCAATAATGGAGAGGAATCACTCTTCTCTCAGTTCCCAGCAACAATACAAGGGCAGGATAATTTATAGAAGAGAATTTCAAAGGCAGTAGACTTACAAACTGAGGAAAGAGAACAAGCAGGATTTAGAAAAAGACCTGGAAGAAGATGTGTAGACCATATATTCACTCTCAGGAACATTATAGAGCAGTGCTCAGAATGGCACAAAGGACAGCTTTACATAGATTTTGTTGGTTTTGAAAAGGCTTTTGACAGCATACATAGTGGACAGTTTTATGGAAATTACTGAGGGCTTATGGAGTTCCGGGCTGCATGGTGTAGTCATAGGGGGCCTCTATGCCGCTTTGCGTGTGGTATTGGGTCGGGGCAACCTAGCCTTCGGGGTGTGGGCGGGAGTGCGGCGGGAATTGCCCCTTGTCGACCGCTCTCTTTTTTGGCAACAGTCATGGATCTGGGTGGTGACGCCAGGCGGCGGGGGGCGGTCCAGGAGGGTGGGATGGACTGCATTTTTCAACATTGGAGGATCTGGAGTGTGCGGGTGACATTGCACTGCTGGCGCCGTTCACATCAGACGTCCGGGAGGAGACGGGATGGACTTTGATAGGTTTAGCCAGCCAGGTGGGCTTGGGCATCAATTTAGGGAAGTACAGGGGTCATGGCGCTCGGGGTGTCTGAGCAGTCCCTGGGCATGTCGTAAATGTGGGGTCGGTGGGGAGTCGGCGGCTGGTGCAGACAGATGCCTTTCGCTGTGCTAGGGGGCGTGGTGACACCGGGACGGTGGGGCTGGGCAAGGACATCGGCATCAGAGTGGGTATGGCAAAAAAGAGCGGCTTCCTTTGGCCTACTGTAACATCTGGGGGTCCTCCCAGTGCAGACGGGAAAACAATTAGATTGTGCCAGAGTTGCGTGAGTTTCTGTGCTTCTCTATGTTGCGGGGTGCTGGGGGGGGGGGGGGGGGGGTCACAGAGAATGGGATCTTTGGTGTCAAGGTTGTCCTCTTTTCATGAGCACGGCATGCCTGGGAGAAAGATCCCCGGGTCTTTTGGCCGGGTGCCATCGCCGGCCGAGATCTGCTTGTGGGTTGCAAGCAAGAGGACATGCATACCCTCATAGCTGGCAGACGCTGGAGCTGGGTTGGTCATGTCCTCAGAAGAGACCCCGATGCCATCACAAGAAAACAGCTGCAAGCTTTAGCCCCTGGGGGGCGGGAGGGGGGCGAGAGAGAGGCCGCTCAGAAAACGGCTTGGCGGAGGACTGTGGAGGCTGACAGATGCGGGAATGAAACCTGGGGTTGGGGCGATTACGAAGGATGGCCACCGACCGTGCAAAGTGGAATCAATTTGTTGTTGCCCTACAAGACGCCACTAGGCGTGATGGCCACTGACTGCTTTGACGGTCGGTGGTTAAGGATAGAAGAAGAAGAATACAAGAATTACAAAACATCTAATCTTTGTGGGATGCAATGAGAGGTAGCAGATAGATCTTCACCTGACCAAACAGTCTAGACATTATGGAGATTTAACTAAGCTTGACCACTTTGTTGTCGCATAACACCTTACTCATTTCAGAGAACGGGGTGACTCCCTCAGCTTATAATAACACTCTATTAACACTACTGGCGCTATCGCTGGTATCCTCTATAGACCTATTTCCACAGGACGTCTTTAATTGTAATAACTACACAGATGGCAATTCTGCATTTATAGCTACACCAATGCTGGATATGTGCGAAGATATTAATGGATACCCCAACGTGCACCCCATTTGAAATGTTACGCAATCTCTTTATGTAACCGTTGCGGAGAAATTGAACTTTGTTCCAATTTATTAATGCAGAAAATCAAAGCTTTTCAAAAAATTAAGCCGAGCAATTGATTATTCTCAGTCTCTTCGAAAGTGGCATCAATCCCACCAGGTAGTCTTATAACAATATTCTGGGCATGCACTCTGTATCACTCCTGCAAGTCCTAAAAAAAGCAGATGATCTCCTTATCGAATAAACATATGTAGACGTTCATTTTGTGCAACTGTTTTCACTTCCTATTGCGTCGAAGTTTTGCTTCCATTTGGACCCCTGGGTATGTACCGGTGTGAACGGTTGTAAAACGGCCATATTACTATCACAAAGGAGGAGTTTGTGTATTAATGCACCTTTAAAGGTTAGAATGTACTGTAAACCTGAAAACATCTGCCAACAGTCTGACAAAAATAAGTAGAGTAAAACTTGTATTGAAAGGTTTTCTACCAATCCCAGACAGGGAGTTTCAATTCCTTGTAGCAACATAAAGGAAAGACCAAACTTTTAACATCCAGTTCAATACTACATGGGAGAAGATTTATAGAGAGGTACAAATTTTCCTGCTGAAAACGGGTCCGGTACCGTCAATTATAAAGATTTAAATAGAATAATACCAACCACTACAGGAAAAAACTGTGCAATGCCACCACCATAGACAAAAGCGAAACAGTCTACAGTTCCAAAGACCCTCTAACATATGATGTGACACCATAGCTAGCATCGCAAACAAAGACGGAAAGACACTCTCTACATCATCAACACAACACTGAGGAAATAACTTGTATATCTTGATCAGTCGGCAGGGACGTAGAGGAAGCTGCAGTCAGAATAAATATGTGAAGAGCTGTACCTCCGCACATAGAAGCTAACATGAAATTGCAAGCAAGCAAATCATCGTCATCAAAGACGAATCCCCTAATCAATGCAAAAATGCAACTTACTTAAGAGATTCTTAGCACTCATAATTTCCAACTCAAATGTCAAAGTGTTCTACCGTATGGCTCTGTAACATGGAGATCACCAAAAACAACAATAAAAAAAAACAGATTTTAATAGATGGACGCCTGAGCAGACAAACAGGACTGAAATAGTAGGAGAAATGATTACTGTGAACATGATGACAAGACGAAGACTGGTGCTAGTGAAACAACAGATTAGAAGAAAGCGCTGATAATTTATAGGATACACATTGAGGTAACCTGATAAAATCAATGCAACGTAATCTTTGCTATGGAATTCTCAGCATGAGAGAAGTAGAGGAAACCCGAAGAAAGCATGGAGAAGTAAAGAAGAGCCATAAAAAATGGATGAGAAAGACGTAGGAATATCATGAGCTGATGACACGGGACAGGAGAATATGAGACACGTTTGTTGAAGGCCTATGCTCCTGGGTGAGGGGGCTAACAGATGTTTATGATGAAATTCCTAGTGCTGCAACAGTTTATGATAAATTTGCTCTTCACTTTTTTCTGTTTTAAAATTGTCTTGTTAAACCTTCATTTTATACTACAATTATCAATGCTAAACGACAAAAAAAAAAAAATAATAAAATTGGACACGTGAAAACATCAAATGTTCCAGAATGTTCATTTCTTTTTGTACAGATAAAAACTATCGTTACCCAAGAACGAACAACAGTAGCCATCATCTGTATCTTCATCGTTTTCTTCTGTAGTGCTGCCCCAGTCTACACAGTCAACAAACTCGGGATGAAGTTTTCTCCAGTAAAAAACAAAATAGTTGTAGGTCTTATTTTCATGGACAATCGAGAACAAGTGGAAATGATTTCTTTTATTATCAATAACTTTTTCTATTCCATTAGCAGCTTTCTGTGTTATAGTTTTATGTGTTCGATAGTACTTTTGCTTAAAACTACAAAGCAACGCACCATGGAGAATAGAGACCACCATTCAATGGAGGGCTGACCAAGTTTTCCGGCCGTAACCAGAAGGCAGGGAAAATGGGTGTGATAATTTCCACTTTATTTATCATTTGTTTTATTCCAATTACCATCATTATGCTGGCAGTTTTGCGTTTGCACCAGAGCTGTCATTTCAAGGAAAATTTGTGAATATAGGAATATGGGTTGCCGGACATGGCTATGCCATGGAGAGAATAAACTTTTCTATGAATATTGTAATTTACTATCATATGAGCAGTAGATAACAGAGATCAGTTCTGTGTGCTTTTTTTGTAGAGACAGAATAAAAGGATAACAACAAAGTAATGACTAAAATGTAGCTACGAACTAATTTGTGTTCGACAGCGCGCCCAGCATCATGGGAAATTATTCACGTGCGNAGTACAACCATNCAATTTAGTCACGTATGTCCAGTTTGNGCATCACTATCATTATCTTTGATCTCCCTGTCGAGTTCAGGCCATGAACAACAAATACTTCACGCTTTCCAGTCCCGTACCATCAGTTTTTAAGATCTTTCTAGGTCCATTTATCCTCTTCTAGTAACCTTCATGATGTTTTTTTGTGTTGTTCTTGTTCAACTCTCTCAATTTAACCCAGTGATTCCAAAACAGTCATAATTTCAGGTGTTATTTTCCAAATGCATTCCTTATTATTGCCAATGTCGTTTCCCCATGTCGTTTTTTCACTAGAAAATGTCCCGTTTATTCCCCCATTTCTTCATTGATAATCTTGCCATGCCATTTTAATTTTTGTAAAATAAAATCGCTCCAAGAGCGAAGGTATAAACTAAAAATAAATTCTCAATAATTTGTTTTTTCATATTTTTTTTTGTATCCCAAATTTTAACGACATGAAATAGTACTACCTTGACATAAGAGGTGAAGATCCTAAGTGTTTCAACTAAACTTGCTGTCTTTCTTTCTATTTCTGCGTACTTCTAAATGCAAAGCAATAATTATTTCACTTTCGCATTTGTATTTTTAAATCATTATCTGTTGCCGCAGGACATAGAATTAACACGTTAACAGAATTACCTTTATATTAGGCAAACACAGTAAGGCTCACACGGACAATAAAGGCATCAAATATCATAATGAAACTGCACTGAAATACTTGCCTACCAGATTAATCTTTCAGCATCTTACAATGTTAGTTTGAATAACTGAAAACCTTGCTTCTGTATAAAATCGCACTCACCTGAGCGGCAAAACTATGGAAATGATACTCAAAAATTTCATCCATTGTTATCAAATACGCTGTCGATAATACAAACTAGACATAAACTGCTCTGGCATTACAAAGTACATCTCACCAGGTCCGAAATATGCAAGCATTAATTATAGTCATATAAATGAACCACACAGCAATCTCGCTGGCCAAAAGGGGGAAATCTGCCGTCACCAGGACGATTGCTAGCTTCTGAAAGTCCAAAATTAGGCTTATTTGCCGACTTCGGTGGTCACTGGGGAACAAGTTCGGCACGCCCGGGCCT